>SZWC01014641.1:3497-38293 GCA_023375785.1 Penium margaritaceum
TTTTCAGCTTCACCTGGCCATCGGGTGACATGGGTGAAGATGCGCTAGGCACGAGGGGCAAGTCCTCGGCGAAGCGAGTGGACAGGGTCTGCACATAGGCAGCCTGGTGGACGTGTAGGATGCCCTGGGAGCGATCATGCTCGAGCTCCATGCCCAGGAAGACTCGGGCAGACCCGAGATCCTTCATCTGGTAGGCAGCGTGCAGCAGGTCCTTGACGCGCTGGATGGCTGCCGCGTCTGGCGGCGCAATGAGGAGATCGTCGACGTAGACCAGAATCGCAGCGAAGGTCTAACCTCGCGGGCTGACGAATAGTGCGGGGTCAGCGGTGCTGCGCTGGAGGCCGCCACGGAGAAGCGTACTGCTGATCTCTTGGTTCCAGCACCGAGGCGACTACTTCAGGCCATAGAGGGCCTTCCGCAGCCGCCAAACTCTCCTAGTTCCGTCGTCAAAGCCTGGGGGCTGCGTCATGTAGACCTCCTCACCCTCCAGTGACCCATGGAGGAATGTGTTGCTCACGTCCATCTGATGCAGCTCCCACCCGTGCTGGGCAACCAGGCTGAAGAGCGCCCGGCTAGTGGAGAACCGGCCAACTGGGGCGAAGATCTGGTCGTAATCAACCCCAGGGACCTGAGCGAACCCCTTTGCTGTGAGACAGGCCTTGTACTTGTCCAAGGATCCGTCAGGCTTCCACTTACGCCGAAAGACCCACTTGGCACCAATGGCCTTCCGACCTGGAGGGAGGTCAACGAGGTCATACACGTGGTGCTGCTGGATAGCAGCGAGGTCCTCGGCACAGGCAGCATCCCAGTGTGCGGCCTCAGGGGAGGCTCGAGCCTCGCGTAGGGTGGAAGGGTCCTCTGGGCGCGCTGTGGACCGGACTGAGAGGGCGTGTGCATCACGAGCCCAAGGTGGGATGCGTGCGAGTGCAGCCACAACAGCATGCCGATGCTCATGATGAAGCATGGCGTACCCCAGTGCAGAGCCCGGGTGAAGGTCTGCGATGATGGCAGAAGTGGTCAGGCCGAGAGCCATTGTGCCAGGGTCCCCACTCACGACCGTGGGAGTGGAGACTCTGGCACGTGGAGCCACAAGGGGTCGAGGTACCACGGGACGGGGAGCGACGGTCTGCGCGCTCACTGTCGGCCGAGGTCGGAGGCTGCCGCCTGGGCCACGTGTGTAGCGCCGTCGGGCAGAAGATGGTGCTAGGTCTGACGGGCCGACGGAGGTGAACGGGGCTACTGGTCCGGAGGAGCCAGCAGACGCAACAGGCGCTGCTGGGCCAGAGGGGCCAGTGGACACGACTGGGGCTGCTGGCTCGGAGGGGCCAGCGGACGCGACAAGGGCCGTCGGCCCGGAGGGACCATCGGAAGCAACTGGGGCTGCCGGCCTGGAGGGGCCAGCGGACGCGACTGGGGCTGTCGGCCCGGAGGGGCCTGCGGACGCGACTGGGGCTGCCGGCCCGGAGGGGCCAGTAGACGCGACTGGGGCAGCTGGCTTGGAGGGGCCAGCGGACGCAACTGGGGCTGCCGGCCCGGAGGGGCCAGCGGACGCGACTGGGGTTGTCGGCCCGGAGGGGCCAGCGGACGCGACTGGGGCTGCCGGCCCGGAGGGGCCAGCGGACGCGACTGGGGCAGCTGGCTCGGAGGGGCCAGCGGACGCGACTGGGGCTGCTGGCCCGGAGGGACGGAGTGATGTGTCACCCGGAAGCGACAGGATGGAGGACGGACTCACCACTCCCCCACGCGACGGGAGGGACACGGACAAGCCGGAGCGCATGAGGTCGCGGGGAAACAGGTCCTCAAAGAAGAGGGCATCTCGGGACTCAACGATGCAGTGTCGGGATGGGTCCCAGAAGCGCCAGGCCTTGGACTGATGAGATACGCCGAGAAAGGTGCACAGGCGTCCGCGGGGGGCGAGCTTGCCACCCTGCTGTGGGGTGGGCAGCCACACGACGGCTACGCAGCCCCAGACGCGAGCCGGGCGGAGGTCAGCACGCAGACCGCACCAGTGTTGATAGGGCATGGACTGGCGGGGAAGGGGACCGTGGGGAACCCGGTTCTAGACCCAGGACACGTAGGCCATGGCTTCAAAATAGAAGCCATCGGAGAGACCGGACTCGACCCGCATGGTGCGGACGGCGTGGGCCATGCCAGAGACGTCGTCGGAGCCTGGTGGATGCATCATGTACAGCTCCTCGCCCTCCACTAAGCCATGGAGGAAGGTGTTGCTCACATCCATATGATGCAATTCCCACCCATGCTGGGCAACCAGGCTGAACACTGCCCGCCTAGTGGAAACCCACAGGGGCAAAGATCTGGTCATAGTCGATCCCAGGGACCTGAGCAAACCCCTTGGCCATGAGACGGGCCTTGTCCTTGTCCAGAGATCCGTCTGGCTTCCACTTTCCCTGGATAACCCACTTGGCGCCGTTGGCCTTGCGGCTTGGAGGAAGGTCAACGAGCTCATAGATGTGATGTTGCCGAATGGCAGCTAGCTCGTTCACACATGCAGCTTTCCACTGAGTGGCCTTGGGAGACACCCGAGCCTCACGTAGGGTGGCTGGGTCCCCTGGTTGCTCAGTGGGGTGGACAATGAGGGCGTGCGCATCCTGTGCTCCTGGTGGCATCCGCGTGAGCATGGCCGCAACGGAATACCAGTATTCCTGATGGAGCAGGGCATAGTCCTGAGCTGACCGTGGATGTAGGTCGGCAATGACTGATAGTGTGGCCAAGCCGAGTGCCTTGGTGCCGGGGTCCCCACTCATGACCGTGGGAGTGGATATGACATGAGGTGAGAATCCTCGTGGAATGACAGAGGTCGTGGGGTAAGAGGATGAATGGATTTTGCTTGAGTGCCAACTGTCGTCCTGGCTCTGAGGCTCCCGCCCGGACCACGTGTGTAGCGCGCCAATACGGACGGGGCAATCGGCCCTGAGGGGCCGGCAGACACGGACGGGGCAGCCGGGCCTGAGGGACTCACAGACGCAGATGGGAGGGGCAGGCCTAAAGGGCTGTCGAACGCGGACGGGGCAGCCGGCCCTGAGGGGGTGGCAGACACAGACGGGGCAACCGGATCTGAAGGGCTGGCAGAAACAGAGAGGGTAGCTGGCCCTGAGGGGCTGACAGACACGGATGGGGCAGTCGGCCCTGAGGGGCTGATAGACACGGATGGGACAGTCAATCCTGAGGGGCTGGCAGACACGAACGGGGCGGCCGGCCCTGAGGGGCTGGCGGACACAGGCGAGGTAGCCGGCCCTGAGGGACTGTCGGACACGGACAGGGTGGCCAGGCCTGAAGGGCTGTCGTACACGGACGGGGCAGCCGGCCCTAAGGGGTTGGCAGACACGGACGGGGCATCCGGATCTGAAGGGTTGGCGGACACGGACGGGGCCGCCGACCCTGAGGGGCTCACAGACACGGACGGGGCAGCCGGCCCTGAGGGGCTGACAGACACAGACTGGGCAGCCGGCCCTGAGGGGCTGGCGGACACAGACGGGGCGGCCGGCCCTGAGGGGTTGGCAGACACGGGCGGGACAGCCGGCCCTGAGGGACTGGTGGACACGGACGGGACGGCCGGCCCTGAGGGGCTGGCGGAAACACGGACGGGGCAGCCGGCCCAGAGGGGCTGGCGAGCACGGATGGGGCGGCCGGCTCTGAGGGGCTATCGGACCCATTTGGGGTAGCCGGCGAAGGTGGGACCGCGAGCGCATACGATGGAACGCCCAAACGTGGTTGGATGGAGGACGGACCCACCACTCTCCCACGCGACGGGAGGAACATCGACGTGTCGGAGCAAACGAGGTCGCGAGGAAACAGGTCCTCAAAGAAGAGGGCATCGCGGGACTCGATGATGTAGTGTCGGATGGGATCCCAAAAACACCATGCATTCGATTGATGTGAGATGCCAAGGAAGGTGCACGGACGAATGCGAGGCTTGAGCTTGCCACCCTGGTGCGGGGCAGGCAACCACATGATGGCCACGTAGTCCCAGACACGAGCCGGACGTAGGTCGGCGCGTTCTCCACACTAGTGCTGGTATCGGATGGACTGACGAGGAATGGGTCCGTAGGGAATCCGATTCCAGACCCATGTCATATAGGTCATGGCCTTGAAGTAAAAGCCGTCAAGGATGCCGGATTTGACTCGCATGGTGCGGACGTGGTGCAGTTCCATCGCTCAGAGATGTCGTTCTGGGCTGGCGTGTAAGGCGTCGGCATCTCATGATGGACACCACTGGAGGCAAGGAAGAGTGTGGTCTTCCCCAGAAACTCACCCCTGCGATCAGAATGGAAGCGGCACAGAGAGCGACCACACTCGCGTTCAGCGCAAACAAGCTAGTCCCGAATGGTGGGAGTGACGTCACTCTTCTGCCTCACGCAGAAGACCCAACAATAGTGAGACTAGTCGTCCGTAAGGGTCAGGACGTAACGACTATGCTCACCGACTGACTCTGTCAGGAGAGGACCCAAGACATCAGAGTGAACGAGGTCGAGTGGGACGGATCCTCGAGAGGCAGAGAGTGGGTAGGTGGAACGGTGCATTTTGCCTTGAGCGCAATCGATGCACTCTGTGGGACACGGTAGAGGAAAGGACGCTGACTCAAGACCCGTGGCCGGCTGTGTGTGAAGCATGTTGTCAACAACAGCAGAGTGGACGTGACAAAGACGGCAATGCAGGAGACGTGTGTGCTGTCGAAACAAGGTGTTGGTAATGAACACGTGGCCGGTATCTGCCGACGAGGAGGAGACAGAGGCTGGAGTGGACAGGCGTGGTACATGCCACAACTTGCCACGGGCGGTGGCATGCAGAAAAACACGACTGGACAGAAGCAATGACACAGTGCCCAAACAACATGAATGCAGAACGTCCATGCTCATGCAATCAAGGGAGGTGACAGACAGGAGGCTGAGCTCAAGGCCAGGGACGAAGAGAAAACCAGTCAAGAAGACATCGCCCGATGGACCACGGAAACGAACAACGCCGACACCGCGAACGGGCAATACTTGACCAGATCCCGTCCTAACCCCGGTGACATTGGTGACGGGACCAAGAACACTGAAGGCCTCACACAAGGCCATCATGTGATTCGTGGCCTTGGAGTCGATGATCCAAGTCTCTGACAGATCCTGGACTAGTGTGGCCAGGTCGCTGACAGTCACATGGCAATGGGTGAGGGACACTAACAAAGTGGACGAAGGTGCAAACCGGGAGTGCCAGTCATCTAGCCAGGCGACATCATCTCGAAGAGGAGCGGGAGGACATGGCACGGTAGAGGACGGGACAGACGGAGATACAGGACATGATCCCGGCACCGACTCTGTCATGCAGGGCGGGGAGGAACTAGCGACTACGCAACTCGCACTTCCCTGGGGAGGAAGGCGAGGAAGGCCAAGCTGGAAGGCGATGAACTGCTCCAGCTGGCGCTCGCAGGCGGAGGGTCAGACGGAGTAGACCGACTAAGGAGTGATGGTGCCGGAGTCCAGGAAGGGAAAGGAAGGCGTCGGGGACGGAGAAGCGGGTACGGAAGGCTGTGGAGGAAGCTGCGGTGAGGTCGTCACAGGTGGCGTAGATGCGACAGAAGCAGCGACGGTCACGTCACTGGTGGCAAGGCGGCGCTCACGCTGGCGATGCATGGTGGCGATGACAGGGGCCTCGTCAGTCGGGAGTGCACACGTGTACCACCCGTGTCCTGACTGGCCACAGTTGTGGCAGACGAGGCTGGCGCTACCTGATCCGTTAGTCTGCTGCTAAGTGCCTTTGCCCTTCTTGTCCTTCTTCTTCTTCTTGCCAGATGAGGGTGCAGTAAGATGTTGCGTCTACTGGGGCGGCGACAGTGACTGAGGTGACGGCAGGAGAGGCGACGGAAGGGGAGGCGAGGGATTCCGTGCAATGGATGTGTGACTCCTGACGAGCTTCCTGAATGCAGAGGAAGAGCTTGTATGCCCAGGGCATGAGGGTACCCTGGGCGGCCATCGCAGCAAGAATGTCGTGGGAGTAGTGAACGAAGACGTCGGAGAAGGAGTCGGTGGCGCCGTGCTTGATGGTCAGGAGCGCGGAGAAAGGGGGTGGTGCGACGTCTCCAAGGCGGCATAGAAGGTCCTCTGCGCGCTACCAATACGAGGTGATCTTCTTGGTCTCCCCCATGCGAAGGGAGTTGAACTCCCGGAGAAGGCGGCTGGTCTCAGCATCACTTGACAGGCGATGAGGGGGAGTGAGTACGTGCCAGGCTACTGCTGGGTCAGGGAGGGCGCTAGTGGTGAGGTCGCCGAGGAAGGGCTCAAGGGTGAGGCGTGTTGCTGGAGGGGCGACAGGGACGAGAGCACGCACGGCGCGAACGGCGTCATAGACCTGGTCGGCCTGGGTGGAGTTGAAGGTCAGGACATAGTAAGGCCAGAGGCCCTCGTCCTGTGCCCAGATCCGGAAGCTGAGTTCCCAGCTCCGGAACTGGTCGCCAGCCTGAAGCGGCGGCGATGGGGTTTCGAAGTTCTTTGGCCTGCGGCCGACACCCAAAGTGGGGCCTAGGACTGACGTCACCTTCTGTTGTTGGCATAGGATGTGTTGTTCTGCCAAGTATTGCATGGCGAAGGAATCCGTAGGGCTTGCGTATCCTGGTGGAGTGAACGGTGCTTGCTGACATTGGTGTGACTGCTGCGGTGGCGGCTGCTACTGCACCGGTGGCGGCTACTGATGCTGCTACTGCCTCTACTGATGCTACTACTGCGGTGGCGTCTGCCGATGCTGCTACTATGACTGTTGGAGTGGCAGGAGTGGCGGCAGCTATAGTGCCACCAGCTGCTGTGTCAGCGTTACAAGCTGCTGGCGCAAAGCGGCAAGTGGATCTCTTGAGTCACAATGACCAACGATAGAGCCTGCAGGGTGTTGGCGCTGTTGTTGTTGCTTCTGCTGTTGTTGCTTATGTTGTTGCTGCTACTGCTGCTGCTGCTACTACTGATGTTATTGCTACTGCTGTTGCTGCTGCTACTCCTACTGCTACTACTGATGCTGCTGCTGTTGCTGCTGCAACTACTGTAGGAAAGGGGGATTAGGGGTCCCCCCAACAGAGGAGGACCCCTCCTCACTGGGGCTAGTGGTCATGTTTGTTGGCCCCCTTTGTTCCACCCTCCTTCGTGTTTTTTTTCTTTATGTTGCTGACGTTAGTAGTGATGTCACCAGTGATGTCAGCCTGAGAGGGTTGACTTTAGCAGGTACTACTCCGTTATCTGCAGAGTTGAAGTTTTTTTGTTGATGACGTCAGCAGTGATGTTAGCAATGACATCAGCTGAAACGTTGCTGATGTCAGCAGTGACTGTTACTGAAGCCACTGTTGTTTCAGCCACAGGATGTCAGCAGGTGTTGTTGCAGCTGCTGTTGCTGCTCCTGTTGCTGCTACTTCCGCTACTACTGTTGCTGCTGCTGTTGTTGCTGGTTGCTGCTACACCTCCTGCTGTTGCTGCTGTTACTGACGTTGCTACTGTTGCTGCTACAAATACAGTTTTAGCAGCCACTAGTATTGCTGCTACTGGGTTGTTGCGTGCTGTTGCGGCTGCTGTGGCTGCTGTAGCGGCCGAGATGGCAGTAGCAGCTGCTGCAAAAGCACCTGTATGGTGGGGGATTTGTTTCCAGTTCCCTTTTTCTGTTTTTTTTCTGCTTGGTTGCACAGCAAGCTCGCTGCTCGCTGCGAGCCGCGAGCAGCGGGCAGTGAGCTCGCTGCTCACTGCCCACTGCTTGCTACGGGCCGCGAGCAGAAAGCCCGCTGCTCACAGCTCACAAATCGTTGCAGGCAGCGGGCTGCGAGCAGCTGCAGCTGCAGTCGCTGCTGTTGCGAGCTGCAACTGTAGGTGCAGCGGCCTGTGGCTGGCTGCTGCTATAGCTGCTGCTGCAACTTGCTACAGGATGTTGCTGGTTGCTACTCGCTGCTACTGCTACTACAGCAGGCTACTGCTACTGCTCGCTACTGGCTGCTGCTCGCTCCTGCTGCTGCTACCGCTGGCTACTGTTGCTGCTTGCTGTTGCTATGTCCTGCTGTTGCTTCAAGCCGTTGCGAGATGCTGCTGCTACAAGCTATCGCGAGCTGTTGCTGCTGCCGGCTGCTGCTGCTGAGCACGGTTGCTGCTTGCTACTGCTGCCACTGCTCGCTACTGCTGCAAGCTGCTACCGCTGTTGCTGCTTGCAGCATGATCACACCTGGTTGACGTGCATCGTCTTCGCGATGCCTGACGTCGCTGGCCTCTCACCTCCTCGCTTCACGCGTGGGGGTCAGCGCTACCAAAAAAAATCGGTAGTATTTCCCCTGGCCCTGTGGCCGTGGTGAAAATTCTGACGCTGCCACCAGGCTAGTCAATGCTGTCGGAAGAAAATCCGGCAGCATTTCCCCTGCACTGGCACGTATGGGGGTCTACGGGCATTGTCTAGCACCTGTACGCCAGTCTTCTGCTACTGGTGCTACGCTCTGGCTCTGATACCAAGCTGGAAATACTAGGCAGCAGGTTGGGGCAGCAACGTTGTTGATGCAGCGTGTAGGCTTCCATGCTCGTTGCTTAGTCTGCTGCCCCATCAATCTGCTACTGTAGAGTCTTAGTCTGGATGCTCTGGGTTTGTTACTCAAAAACGCGCGCGCTAGTATTAGCGCCAGAAAGTAGCTGAAAACTAGAAGTAACTGATTAGGAGTGAAGAATGAACAACAATGGGAAACCCCTCCAAGTTCTAGCTCCCCCCCAGCTCTATAGAGCTTGTTACTCAGCTAACCAGCCAATTAGAATCTAGTCCTAGACCTATTTCCTGGCAGGCAGGGTTTTCTCGATGAGTCCTGCCAGACAGCCGACAGCCCAAAACCCGGGCATCGTCCGTTTTGCCTGAAAACTGGACCATACCATAATACCGATGCTGCAAACGCAGTCGTGCGGTCAGAAACAGCTAGAAAAATGGTGGTGAAGAGTTATGGCTGCCCGAACCCAGGCAGTGCCTACGATTGTCCATGATGCCAAATAGTGCCACGCAACATGAAACATGGATCCTAAGCAGAGCATGACGCTTCAGACGCAATAGTACAATCACATGCAGCGCTGCACGCATGCAGACAGCCTCTGCGGTGGCAGTGACCGCCGGCGGCTCGACCGCCAAGGAGGCCTGCCGATGGACCTGAGCACGTTGACGCTGGGAGGAGGCTCCAGCAAACTGCGTGTAGGCCTCAGCGTGCGTTGGCTCCACCGGACGACACTCCAGCAGCATCTAGTGTCACCGTTAGTCATCTGCACGCCGATGTACACAAGCCGGGAGGACACAACAGAGCACAATGAGAGATGCGGAAAAACCAACAAGTAGGAAATGCAGGCCCATTCGAAAAATGTCATGAACTCTGTGTGTGAAAGGCAGACAGTGAAGGCAAAATCTGGCCAAGTCTGAAACGTGTTTAAGCACAAGGAGATTTTACAAATGAGCCCCTAGCGGGCTTATGTAGGGACGCCGGCAACTAGCCGCACCAGGCCCCGTCACCCCTGCTGAGCCCGAACGAGTCAGAGGGGAGAGGAAGCTACATAGACCACGTGAACAACAAAGGTGGTCTCCTCGAGGCATTGGAATAGCTCTCCGAGTGCCCGGGTCTCGACCACAAGAAAATATGAGCAGTGCTAGAAACACTCGCAATTAGTGTCCAAACATCGCAAAGGGCTTTCCGATCATCAGAAGCACTACTAAAATCTTTGGGTCTCCTCGTTCCACCAGTACAGTCCACCAGGTGCGCGGGTCTCAAGCCACCGAGAAAATTCTCCCAGCTCCCGATAAGCCAACCAGGCTACCGAAACGCATCGACTGCGTCTCGCCAGCGCTGTCGTAGGTACTGGAGAGGTCTGGGGACACTCAGGAGGCCCGTCGTGTTGTCAATCTCTCCTCTATCCTATACCACCAGCGTGGGGAATATGGGTAATCCATTAGCATCTCTTGTGACGGGTGGAATCCACACAAACCAGCACTCTTCACCGCCCGGACCGGTCTGTGTTATCGGGCACAGCCATGAGTTGTAGTCGATGGCTACACAAACACTGACGGGGCCCATGGCACAGATTCTCGCAGACGTGTAGGCTACATCTCCTTGTCGGTGGGACCGCTGTGTTGTGGAAGAGTGGTAAACACGCAGTTCCAATGAGGCCGAGTATGTTGCCCTTGGCATGTGTGAGAGTGTGTGGATGTGTCGCTTGTTTTAGCAATTGTGTGTTCCCATTTGCTGCATCACGTTGCACTGTGACAATCAAAGCACAATAGCAATTGCCGAGCATGGCGGCATGCATAACACACGCACAAAGCACATCCATGTTGAGCATCCCTTTGTGCGTGAGCGCGTTGCTGCAGGCAATGTCCGGATCGTTTGGGTTGACACACGACAACAGAAAGCCAAATTTTTTTACGAAAGTACTCAACAGTAATGTCTTCAAGGTAGCCGTGCACGTTGTTTGACTGTTGTGTCTACGTGGTGACCCTCGATGAATGGTTGTCTCGTATGTGTGTACAGGCATGCGTCACATCTTGTGACACTTGTGGGGCCTGTGATTTTGTGCTTGAATGTGTCGGTTGTGGATCATGGGGGAGTGTTGGTTTGTGTACAATAGACATGTCGCGACCTCTAGCCTCGCTGCACACACACCTCACTGATGCTGGTGATTGATGCTCGAGCGACACTGGCGCCGGCACCACAACATAATTTGTGGTGACACGTGGGACGAGATGAGCCAGAGACATCTGTGTGCAGGCCCACAGTGGACATGCTGCCACAGACAAATGTTGTTGGCCTTGTTATGGACACTGGGTTTCTTAGTGTTGGTTATAGTTGTGACACACGCAAGTGCCCTCTTGCCTTTACGTACACACACACACACACACACACACACACACACACACACACATACACACACACACACACACACCTCATCACTGCAGGTGATTTCTCTTAACTGAGACTCTTTGGTGCAAGACTGTGAAGCAGCATGGGGCGCACAGTGGTGGTGTCACTATCACGTTGCAAAGTGATTGCCACAGCACCAACGTCATGACTGGTCTTCGTTCAGTGATGACTCTACATGCCAAAATGGAGGATACACTTGTAGGAGTGCATGCTTGTGATGTGACAGGATACTTACTCACATCCATGCTTTCAGTGTGGTGAACCGGGTTGTTGATCCCTCGGGACCACACGTCCGGTTTACACCGGCGTGTGAGAAACTGCCTGGAGCTCGTTCCCTCCAGGAGCAGGTTTGATCCCTGGTGGCGTCGGGGCCCCACGTCGAGTGACTCGCGTGGGTGACCCTGTCAACCGGTACACACCACTTCTCTTGCTTGTTACTCTCGATACACTTTTCAACTACTCTAAGTGATCTTGCCTCCGATTCATGATGTCATCCCGTCGCTCGCATTCTTGCTAGCTTGCTTGCTTGCTTAGCAACCTAGGCTACCTACTGGTATCAGAGCAGGAGGACTGCTCCCCCTCACCCGCCACTCATACGCGGCGGGTGATCCCGCGCAAGCATCACATCCGCAACTGCAGCAGGCGGAAACCACAGAAGCAGCTTTTGCCCCTTGCAGCTACACATATAGCACTCGTGGATCACGGTGTGCTCCTCTCTTGTGCATAGGACACGCACATCTTCGTGGTTGTCCCCTCGCACCCTACCGAGCTTCGGCCCCCACATACACCTCGGCGCTGTCGAGTCATGGCACCCATTTCCAAGCAGTAGTGCGAGCACACTCTCCACAGAGTACGTGCAGCACCCGTGCTGTGCGTGGTGAGTTCATCTTGCTCCACTGCCTTCACAGCATCGACTTCCCTCCGCCGCCATCCACCTTTATCTACCATGCTTCAACTTCCGCACGCACTCTTTCCATGTGGTACCACTGCCACTATGTGGTACCGTCGCCTATGTTTCTCAGCAGCCACGCGTGCGCATCATCGCAGCACCATGCGTTGCACCCGCACTCTACGTAGTGCACCGGTCTCGTGCACGGGGCCTCTCTCGTGCACCAGTGTGGCTACGATGCTAGGGTCTCTTCCCTCTGCCTCCTACTTCGCCGACCGTGCCTCAAACCTAGCATGCATCATTCACAGCGTTGGCACAACAGCTATCTTTGGCCCGCCTGCCAAGCGTGCAAACTTGTCAGGGGTGGTGACAGACCTCGCTGCAGCCAACTCTCCCACTGCAGCAGCCTCAACTGCATCAGCTGAAAATCGCCCTCGTGTACATCTTAGCACCTCAGGCAGCCCTCTGGGCAGCCAAGAACTTGGCGCACTGGCGTCTCCGCCTCTAATCAAACCCATCCCCACGTTGTCCACAGCCATGTGTGAGCACGCGTGCATCGACGACGAGCTAGCATTACTACAAGGAGAGGACGGAGTGGGAGGTGTGGTCGAGGGTTTGTCGCATCAGCCCGTGGTATTACCCCAGTGAGGACTACGATCCAGCAGACTTCTACGAGTGGGAAGACGCCAGGGTCTACGCCGCGCACTGTCAGTCAGCCGCTGACGACTCCCCGACAGTGCAGAACGAGCCGGCCATGGCGCCACCGCGTGATCATCGACCTCTTCAATCACCGGTTAGCCCACCCGTTGCCCAAAGAACACGTCAGCAACGTCGTAGTTTTGCTCCTCGTGGCGCAGTACCAACCCCCACGGTAGCAGCATCCGGGGCAATTGCTTCACGCTATGCCACATCACCAGATGCATCAACTGCAAAGTCGGCTTCTTCTTCATCTCCTGATACTCTGACTGCACTGCAGGCTGCCCTCATGTCTAGTGCTGCTGTTGCCTCCACGTTTGGAGCAACCGCACGTGCTGCACGTGTACCAGCGAGCACTGCCGCAGGTAGAGCCATTGAGACCTACACTACGGCTGCAGTGGATCAGGGGCCTCTGGCGGCTGCTGCCGTCAATGTAGTGACCCGGATTGCTGCCGCAGCAGACATAGTCGCATCAGCAGCAGCTGTAGTGGCCACGGCGTTCGCCAGTGCCGTCACCTCCATTCACATCTCCACTGCACAGGCTTCATCTTTTCCCTCCTCTTCATCTTTCATCGACTCGTCACATTGAGCTGTTGGTCACGACTGCTGCAGCCATCTCCACCCTGTCAGCTACAGCGCTGACCCGAGTAGCCTGCCTCATCGTCTCAGCATCAGCCTCTGTTGCAGTTGTCGCTTCCTCTGCTGCAGCTGCTCTTCCGCCATTATTCTCTTTGTGCCGTTGTGCTTGGTAAGCCTGGTCTCTCCCTCTATTCTTGCCACCTCTGCGTTGGCGTGTTTGTGCGTACAGGTTGTTGCCTTGTAGCGAACTCCGAACGCACTCGTCACATATTTCCCACGCCCACTGGGGCAGGGGAAACTCTACCGAAATTTTCTCGGCAGAGTCAAGTCACTGGCAGCATGCCAGTTGACGATGACCAGTACATGGCATTGCAGGCTGAGCTGCAGCATGAGTGCACTGCCCTGCAGGCTGCTCTCACTGCTCAATGCGCTACTGAGGAGAAGTTGCGCGCTGAGCAAGCTAACCAAGAAACCTTTGCAGACCACATTGCTGACTTGGTCATTAACCGCCTTCAGCCCACATTGCACAGCACTTCATCTACCAGCATTGCTGCTGCATTCTCCACCTCACTCGCTTCCGCATCTGCCACCACTCGCTCTTCTTCCTCTGATCCTCTTGCAGACGCTGCCGTTGCTGGCGCAGCCGCAGCCAAAGCACTCGCCCTGTCAGTGCAATGCAAACCTGGCTTTGACGTAGGGGGAACAGCTCTGGGAATACTACCATCCAATCCCTCTGTCACCCCACCATTCGTGCCTGTTGAGTCTGAGTCTACCCATACTTTCCGTGCCCTCATTCGTGCCGGACCCGATGATCTTACAGATGAAATCGGGTCCTACAATGCGGACACCGCACGCCGCACCTCTGCTAACCCTATTGGTGCTTATGCACTGATCAAGCGTCGCATGACAGTTACTGGACATGTAGCTCAGAGTGTTCTCACTGTCCAGTTCAACACGTTGTCCATGCGTGCTGACAAGACTGCCAACGCCTATTGGGGTTGGCCCTCTGGGTTTGGCGGACCTGTCTACTTCGGGCCCCCGTCTGGTTTCGTGTCCTCCTGCGTGGCACTCGTTGTGGCCGTTTGTCCCGTGTGCCCTCGTTTGCGTCGCATCCCGCCTCGACTGCTCTTGTTCACTTGGCCCACTCTCTCACTCTGGCACATGCACAGTTGCTCCATCACCGTCTCTGCCACATTCACATTGCTGCCGTTGACTGTTTTCTCGGGGACAAGCCTGCTCATCGGCTTGATGCCGACACGGTCTATGCCCCTTGCCGCACTGACTGTCTTGACTATGCCCAGGGCAAAATGCACCGTTTTCCTTTTTCCACGTCGGAGTCCCGCACGTCTCACCCTCTTGATCTCCTGCATGCAGACGTCATGGGACCTCTTGCCCATGACGCTCTCGGGGGGGTTGGCCGCTATGTCCTCTGTCTCATGGATGACTTTTCCCGCATGCACTGGGTCTTTGCCCTTCAGCAAAAGAATAATATCTGTCCCACACTGGAGTCCTGGCTGCCTCAGGCCGAACTGGCCTGTGGTCGCCATCTGAAAACATCTCGGTGCGATCGTGGTGGAGAATTCATGGGTCCCACTGCCCGCTTCTTGACGTCTCGCGGGGTGTGTATGGAACTTTCGGATCCCTACACACCCCAACAAAATGGCATCTCTGAACGTTGGAATCGTACCCTTGCTGACGGTATCCGTACTCTCCTCAGTGAGTCCTCTCTCCCCCACGTCTTCTCCTTTGAGGCCATGTCATACATGACCTGGGTCTGGAACCGTGTTCTCCATAGTCCCCTCCCTCGTCACGTCACCCCCTTTGAACGCTGGTATGGTCGTCATGCTGACCTCCGTCTTGCTCGTGTCTGGGGTTGCGTCGCTGCCGTCTGGCTTCCAGAGGACTTTCGTGACGGCAAACTGAGCCCTTGAGCTCATCTTTGCACCTTCCTTGGTGTCTCCGCCATGTCCAAAGCATGGCACTTCTGGGACCCTAATCGCTCTCGCGTCATTGAGACATGTGACGCACTCTTCCCTCGTGACCTGTCCCATGTCCCACCTCCTTCCTCTCTTTCCACTTTCCGTTGGTTTGAGAGGGGTGTGTATGTTCCCACCTCCGATCTCTGTGCGTCATCCTCTCCTTCACGCACGGCATCCCCTGTTGTCACTACCACGGACAGTGGGGATGAGGACCTCTCTTCCTCAGAGTCCTCATCCTCCCATGCCTCTTCTGAGTCGGCTGCATCACAGCCCTCCTCGGATTCCGTGTCCTCCTTGCCATCCACTGGCAATCCTGAGCCCTCGTCATCCACTGGCATTCCCGAGGTCTCACACTCGGTACCCACTCCTACGCAGTCCCCTCTCCATTCTACTCACAGCTCATCTCCTGCCTCTGAGTCCCCTCCGGTGATTGACGCCACTAGAAGTGGAGCACCTCAGGCTCTGTTTTCTGGCCCTGAGCCCTACACTTGTGGGGGTAGACTACGTGCTCTTCAGTCCTCTCAATCCTCCCGTAGGCGCTCCACCTCCCCTGGGACTCCTACTGAGTCTGTTCCTGTTGGCTCGTCCAAAGCCTCCCAGCCCACTCAGCGTGTCACGCGCTCAAGCACCTCATCCTCCACAGCCGGCCCCTCAGCTCGACCCACTGGCCTTGATGCACTTGGCCTGTCTGTGAGTGTCGTGCATCCCAACTCGGCAGTTGGCTATGCTCTCGTAGTCCATGAGTTCCACGGTGCTCCTGAGTCCTCCGTCGCCAGTTATGTTGCCGCATGTTTCGCGGCCTCTAGCCTTCCTACTCTCCCCCCTGAGCCTACCACTGTCCGGCAGGCTCGTGAAGCAGCTGACGCTGATCTCTAGGAGAAGGCTATGCAGGAGGAGCTCATAGCCCTCTAGGAGGATGGAGTCTTTGAACAAGTCGCAAGGCAGTCTGTGCCCGGTGGGTCCTTTGACGTAAGCTGAAGCCCGATGGGACAAGGCTCGCCTCACAGCGAAGGGTTTCTCCCAGATTCCTGGGATTGACTTTGATGAGACCTTTCCACCAGTCGGAAGGTACACAACTGCACGAGCACTGTTGAGTCTTGTCGCCCAGCACGACTGGGAACTGGAGCAGATGGATGTCAACAACGCCTTCCTGCATGGGAAGCTTGATGAGGAAATCTACATGGTCCAGCCACCGGGATTCACCGATGGCACAAGCAAGGTCTGGCGACTGCACAAGGCCCTCTATGAGCTCAAGCAGTCACCGCGTTTCTGGAACATGGAGATCTCCTCGACTCTTGAGCGGGGAGGTTACCATCGTAACACGGTTGATCCTGCACTCTTCTTGAGTGCTCCCTCGGAGCCATTCATAGCCATTCTTGTCTACGTCGATGACCTACTCATTGCCTCACCCAGTCCCGTAACCGTCCATTCAGTGAGGAACCTGCTACAGTCTGCGTACAAGATGAAGGACCTAGGTCCTGCACGGGTATTCTTGAGAATGGAGCTTGAGCGTGACCGCCAGCGTCGCACTCTACACGTGCACCAGGCTACATACATCCTCACACTGGGGGAGCGCTTTGCCTCCCTACTTGCTCACATCCCCACGACATCCACGCCGATGACTCCAGCTGGTCAGCGTCTGCTGAAGTCACTCGATTCAGCGCAGCTGGGGGAGATTGTTGATGTCACCGACTACCTCATCGTGGTCGGCTCCCTCATGTATCTCGCTACCACCACTCGGGCAGACGTGGCCTTCTCGGTCAACTTCCTGGCCCAGTGCTCTCAACAGCCTCGCCAGAAACATCTTGAGGCTGCACTGCGCGTTGTCCGCTACGCATTGTCCACTGCACGTGTAGGACTGTGCTACTGTGGTCAACCCTCTGTGGTGGTAGACGGATACACAGATAGTGACTCGGTGCACGACACGGATGCTCGTAGCCGCACTGGTTACATCTTCCCTGTCGTGGGACTGTTGTCTCTTGGAAGAGTGGAAAACAGGGTTGTGTTGCTCGAAGCTCTACTGAGGCAGAGTACGTGGCACTTGGCACAGGTACGTGTGAGAGTGTATGGTTGTCCTGCTTGTTGCAAAAGTTGTGTGTTCCCATTCGTTGCATCACTCTGCGCTGTGACAACCAAAGAGCAAAGGCAATTGCCAAGCACGATGGCATGCATCATTCTCGTACAAAGCACATCAACATTGAGCATCACTTTGTAAGTGAGCGCATTGCTGCTGGAGAAGTTCAAGTTGTCTGGGTCAACACTCGTCAGCACCGTACAGACTTCCTCACCAAAGCTCTCAGTAGTGGCATGTTCAAAGCGACTGTCTATGCTCTTGGTCTGCTACGCTCTCGTGATGCCCCTAGTTGACGTGAATCATGTACGCCTCAGTTTGTGACATGGTCCTTGCTCCATGTGTGTGTGGGCTGTTTGTCTGTGGGTCATGGGGGAGTGTTGGTTATAGTTGTGACACACGTAAGTTCGCACACACACACCTTATCAGTGCAGGTGATTGGTCTCAACTGAGGCTCCGTGGTGCAGGACAGTGACGCAACATGGGACGCACAGTTGTGGTGACACTATCACGTTGCAAAGTGATGACCACAGCACCAACGTCATGACTGGTCTTAGTTCAGTGATGACTCTACATGCCAAAATGGAGGATACACTTGTAGGAGTGCATGCTTGTGATGTAACAGGATTCTTACACACATGCATGCTTTCAGTGTGGTGAACCGGGTTGCAGATCCCCCGGGACCACACGTCCGGTTTACACCTCCGTGTGAGAAACCGCCTGAGAGTCACCGCTGCAGCAGATCCACTGGGGCCTGTCGAAGAAAACCGGTCGCCGTCGACGCAGCCCACACCCATCACGTGAGACCGTAGCAGCGGCGTTACCACCGTGCCAGCAGCAGCATAGCAGCAGAACAGCAGCAACAGCAGTGGCAGCAGCAGCGCCGCAGCAGCAGCTACAGCAGTGCGTGGCGGCTGCAGCGAGTGTAGCCGCCGTCCACAGCCGCAGCGGTGGCCGCGGCAACAGCAGCGAGTGGCAGCAGCGGCGGCAGCAGCAGAGCAGCAGCAGCGGCAGCAACAGCAGCGCAGCAGTAGCGGCGGCAGCCGCGGCGGCAGCCGCGATGGCAACAACAAAGCAGCAGCAGCTATAGCAACAGCAGCGCAGCATCAGCAACAGCAGCAGCAGCAGCGTGCGGCGACGGCAGCGAGCAGCAGCCACAGTGCACAGCAGCAGCAGCGGCATTGCGCAGCCGCTGCTGCCATCGCAGCCACGCAGCTGCTGCTATAGCTGACCGCACAGCTACAGCTGCAGCTGTGCGGAAGCTGCTGCGCAGCTTCCGCGCAACGTCCGCGCAGCCGCCGCGGAGCTGCTGTACGCGTGTGCAGAACCACGAGAGAAGACAAAAAAAAGGAGGAATCGAGCTGACGTCAGCATTTTTGCTTACTGACGTCATCAGGTCGTACTGACGCCAGCAACCACCTGCTGACGTCAGCACCACACTTAGCCAAATTTTTGGCCGGATATTCAAAAATTGCCAGCGTCTCAAATTCTCGAGAAACACTGACGCTTTTGCAATCCGACAAACTTGATCTGTCAACTCATACTGAGAGGCGACATGGACTCGTCAGACAACAAGGGGAAGGCGACAAGTGATCCATCCTCCTCCTCTTCTGGGGTCCTGAGCCCACGCTCGCAGGCTATTGAGGACCTGCAGAGCCAGCAGGCTGAGATGCGTCGCCTACAGCGGGAGCAGACTGATGCCATCCGTACGCTGACTGAGCTTCTGCGTGGCCAGTCCACAGTCCCACGGCAGGCTTCCGAGGGAGCTGCCGGCGTCGCGGTCTCTACACAGCAGTCGGCTCAGGCACCTGTTGCAGGAGCTCGACCTGACCCACCACCTTCTGACCTCCTGGATGATGATCCAATCATGCCAGGCATGACGGACGACTCCCCGGATCATGAGATTTGAGTTCTTTAGGAGCGCCTCCGTCAGCTGCTGACGGGCACCAGATCTCCTCGGATTCCTACAGTGCGATCGTCACCCGACTATCCCGGTGACTATCCCCTTCCAGGAGTCTTCCCCGTCCCTCATCCCCCTCGGCCTGCGGTTGCTCTCCCCACAGAGCGGCAACCCAAGGACTTTGAGACACCACCTCCACAGTACATTACTGAGGACGGCTTCGACTGCTGGGAGATCCTTTTTCAGGTTTGGGCTACCTCAGAGGGCGTGTGGCCCTACTACCACAGCCCGTATCAGCCTACAGACCTAGCGCAGGTGCTGACAGCAGCCAGGGCGATGCGCGGACTCCGCTATGCCATGCCACGCGAGACCGTCGTCAACTTCCGCCCCTTCCTTGGCAAGCCCGGCACAGGCACCGGCGCCGATCCCCGCGGAGGTTGGGATCTGGCCCTATCCCTGCTGGCCACAGAGACGCACGCCACCCGTACAGCACACATTCGTGCCTTCCACTCTCTCCGTCAGGGGCCTGCAGAGCCTGCAGCCGATTACTGGCGACGCGCCATGCGCATCTACACGCGCCTTGGGACCTCCGGAGGTACACATCTGTGGGCACTCCGTACGATGATGCTCGGAGTTCGCCTTGAGTATACTGACATCTTCACACGGTACAGCGACACTGTCCTCGAGCCCTTTTCAGCCACCCTGCAGCTTCTCCCTTGGGTGCATCAGCTCTTCCTTCAGGTGACTTCCGCCCGCGAGGCAGCCGTGGCCCATCAAGAGACTTCCCTTGCTGCAGCAGTCATCGCATCACCACCATCTTCCCTCCTGCAATCTCCTTCTTCACCCTCCATCACGTCCTTGTCTTCCTCCTCCTCTTCGGCCCCGCCCACACCCACTCAGACACAGGGTGTTGCAGCAGCAGCTCAGGGGAAGAAGAAGAAGGGGAAGCGTGGATCAGGTCAGTAGCAGTCACAGCAGCAGTCGCCCTCCAGTGGTAGCAGTGGACGTTCTGTTCACTGCTACAACTGTGGAGACGCCCATCGATACACCGAGTGCCAGCAGCCACTCGACTGGGCACGGATTACTCGTGGGCTCCAGGCTGCACACGCCCTCCGTTCCACGACCAGCACGTCCTCCTCGCCATCCTCCGGACGCGTGGCGACCATGACTGCAGCTGTTCCCGCTTCTTCACCGGCGAGTAGCAGCGACCAAGACCCACACGACCGCACCATCGCTGAGCTCCGACACCTTCTGGCGCTCCACTTTCAGGGAGGTGCGAGTGTGTTGTCATCGTCGGGTGGTCCACAGACTGTCTGTCCGTCCGTTCCTGTGACTCGTGACGACACGTGCGGGGGAGCACAGTCAGCATGTGATGATGATGGGCCTGACTGCATCGATTGGGTTCGTGAGTCTCATCTTTGTGTCCTGCGTCGTTCCTCCCCACTGACAGCTCAGCGTCCCTCTGATGCCGAGTATTCCGTTGCCCGTTGTACAGTGACGTCCACCAGTCGTGACTCCGGTGGCACTTGGATCATCGATTCTGGTGCCACTCATCACATGACGTGTCGTCGTAGTGATTTTGTTGTTCTCGGTCCAGTCACGTCTGTCCGTTCCGTCCGTACAGTCTCTGGTCAGTCCTTGCCAGTCCATGGTGTTGGGGTTGTACGTTTCGACGGTCCGTCTGGCCCCTTGTACCTTTCTGACATGCTGTTTGTGCCTGATCTTGAGCTCAGCCTGCTTTCTGTGTATGCCAGCACACTGATGGGTCTCTCTGTGGAGCATACCGCAGACTCAGCGACTGTGACTGCTACTGACACTTGCAGTGTTGTCCTTCGTGCCTCTGTCGTTGATGATCTATATCGCGTATCTTGTACCTCCTCCCCTTGCTCCCTTTCCTCCTCTGCTCGGGTTTTTGTCACTGGTGTTCTGTCTCCGGAACACCAGCGGTTGCTTCATTGCTGTCTGTGTCACGTGGACTCCGATACTGTGTCAAAGCTCATTCGGACACAGCCAGCTCTCGGTCTTGACGCGGCTTCTTTCGAGAAGCCATCCAAGACCGACTGTCTTTTTTGCGCTCAGGGGAAGATGCACCGATGCACCTACCCTGACTCTCGTTCCCGAGCACTTCGACCTCTCGAGTTAGTTCAATCGGACCTTCTCGATCCTCTTCTGGTCGAGTCCCTATCTGATCGGGATCGGTATGTTCTGACTCTGACTGATGACTTTACCCAGATGTGGTGGGTCTACAGCCTGTGTCAGAAGAGCGACGCTGCCCTTGCGGTTTGACTCTGGCTAGTGATGGCTGAGCGTCAGTCACGTCACACGCTGCATACTTTCCGCTCGGATCGCGGCGGTGAGTTCCTTGGCGAGATGGACGGATTCTTTGCCGAGCACAGGATTTTCACCAGGTCTCTGCTCCTGCTACCCCTCAGCAGAACGGTGTTTCTGAGCACTGGAACCGCACCATGGAGGATGCGGTTTACGCAATGCGGTCTGAGTGCGGTCTCCCTGAGTCTTTCGTTTTTTAGGGCTTCGCCTACATGACGTGGATCTGGAACCGCCTCCCACACGGTCCGCTTCCGGACCACATTACGCCGTATGAGCTCTGGTTTGGACATCATGCTGACCTTCGTCTCGCTCGCGTCTGGGGATTCCTGGCCTCCGTGTGGTACACCGATGACCAGCAGGGGTCCAAGGTCTCACCTCGGGGCAGCTTGTGTGCCTTCGTAGGCATTTCCCAGCGGTCGAAGGCTTGGCGCTTCTGGGACCCTACTCGTCGTCGCGTCATTGAGTCCTGCGATGCGCTCTTTTTTGAGTCCCTCACCTATCGTGACCTGACCTCGATAACGGCACTCTCTGCCACCCATGTTCCTACCTGTGAGGGTTCTCGGCGGATGGAGGAGACTTCTACGCCAGCGAGCACCTCTCATCAGGCTGATGTGTTCGTTTGAGCCCCCTTCACCTCTCGGTCTCCAGCCCTTGATGACCTGGCGATCATCGCTGTCGGTCCAGAGACCTCGCCCGTACAACCTGTTTCATACCCCACAGCCTGTGTCCCTGCTTCAGCTCCCGCGCCTACTTTTGCGCCAGCACCTGCGTCAGCCGGTACTCCTGTTTCTGTGTCTGGTCCAGTCTCGCCCACTCCCGTACCTGCGTCTGCTGGCACTCCTGCCTCTGTGTCAGGTCTAGTCTTGCCTACTCCTGCTGTTACATCCAGTCCCGTGTCCCCCACACACGCGTCTCCTCGCACCGCATCACCGGCTGTCTTGCCTCAGCCCCCACCAGCTGTGTTCGTGCCTTTCCCTGAGCCTGAGGTGCGCCCCTCGAACTCAGGATACTCCCGTGAGCCTGGTGGCCGTCTTCGACCACTGGATTCCGGAGCTCAGCGAGCATCGGGCCCGCACCTAAGCGCCCCTCTCGTAGCATCGCGAGTGGTGACCCCGGCACAAAGGCCCTAGAATTGAGTGTCCGCACTGCGCTCAGAGAGGTACATCCAGCGTGTCCCGTAGGGCACAATCTCATCACTCGCGAGTTCCATATCGCTTGTGATGCAGCAACTGATCTTCTGGTCGTCAGGCCTAGCACCGAGGTGTGTGCCCTTGCCACGCGGAGCTCTCCCTCTGTGGCGCCCGACCCGGACACCCTGAGGGAAGCTCTCTCATCACAGGATGTTGATGCTTGGCAAGCTGCCTACAAGGATGAGCTTCGCCCTATCCGAGAGCATAGAGTCTACGAGCTTGTCGACCTTCCGCATGGGAGGAAGGCTATTCAGGTCAAGTGGGTCTTCCACAAGAAAGTGAAGCCAGATGGCTCACTGGAATGCTACAAGGCCCGCTTGGTCGTCAAGGGGTACTCTCAGATTGAGGGCGTCGATTACACTGACACGTTTGCCCCTGTCGGCCGCATGACCTCAGCTCGAGCTCTGTTCGGTGTAGTGGCTCAACATGACTGGGAACTGCACCAGATGGATGTGAACAATGCGTTCCTCCATGGCTCTTTGGATGAGGAGATTTACGTGGCTCAGCCACCAGGCTTTGAGGACGGTGACAAGGTCTGGCGCTTGCGCAAGTCCTTGTACGGCCTCAAGCAGTCTCTGCAGTGTTGGAACCGGGAGATCACCGGCACTTTGACTCGTGCGGGATATGTACAGAGCAAGGCAGATCCCTCTCTCTTCATCCTACCAACACCCGAGCGCTTCACCGCCATCCCGGTCTATGTCGAAGACCTTCTGATCGCGTCTCCATCCCTAGAGGCCATGAAAGAGGCCAAGGCTGTCCTTCAGACTGCCTAAAGGATGAAGGACCTCGGTCTTGCATCGGTGTTTCTTGGTATGGAAATCGTGCGAGATCGCAGGCGTCGGACACGGTTGCTGCATCAGGCCCGATATGCACGAGTCGTGGGGGAGCATTTCAGCAATCTCCTTGGTGCAGTGTCCACCGCTTCCACACCTCTTACACCCGATGGACAGGATGCCTGGAAGGTGGATGATCCCACACAGTTGGGGGAGACAGTGGGCGTGACCTTGTACCTCTGTCTCATCGCATCCCTGATGTACCTGGCCACTACCACACGTCCAGACATCGCTTTTGCTGTCAACATCCTTGCTCAGTTCTCGCAAGCTCCTCGTGCCAGAGCCCTTCACGCGGCTATGCGAGTGGTGAGGTACATGGTCTCCACACCGTACCTCGGACTCTGCTTTCGTCGGCAGTGTTCGATGGTCCTTGACAGCTACACTGACAGCGACTGGGCTTGGAGCCCAGATGGACGCAGCCGTACTGGCTACGTGTTTCTGCTCGGTGGTACCGCTCTGTCTTCGCGTAGCGCGAAGCAGGGCTGCATCGCAAGTAGCTCGTCGGAGGCAGAGTATGTTGCTTTGGGCGCAGGGGCTGCTGAGGCGGTATGGCTGCAGCGCCTATTTCTTGAGCTTGGTCAGTCAGTACCCACCATTGTGCTTCGTTGCGACACCCAGAGTGCTCTCGCTATTGCGGAGAACTCCGGTGTCTTTCACGCTCGCACAAAGCACATTACGGTTGAGCATCACTTTGTGCGTGATCTGGTGGAGCGACACGTGATCTCCGTCATGTGGGTTGGCACTGACATGCAGCAAACAGAAATGCTGGGCAGCAGGTTGGGGCAGCAGCGTTGTTGATGCAGCGTGCGGGCTTCCATGCTAGTTGCTTAAGTCAACTGCCCCCTCAGTCTGCTGCTCTAGAGACTAAGTCTGGAAGCTCTGGGTTTCTTACTCAGAAGTGCGCGCGCCAGTGTTAGCGCCAGAAAGCAGTTGGAAACTGAAAGTAACTGATTAGCAATGAAGAATGAGCAACAAGCGAGATCCCTCCAAGTTCTAGCTCCTCCCCACTAGTGTAGAAGTTGTTACTCGGCTAACCAGCCAATCAGAAAATAGCTTTGGACCTATTTTCTGGCATGCAGGGTTTTCTCGGTGAGCCCTGCCAGACGCCCGACAGCCCAAAACCCGGGCGTCGTCCGTTTTGCCTGAAAACTGGACCATACCATAATACCAACACTGCGAACGCAGTCGCGTAGCCAGAATCAGCTAGAAAAATAGTAGCAAAGAGTTATGGCTGCCCAAACCCGGGTAGTGCCTACATTGGTCCATGATGCCGAACAGGGCCATGCAGCATGCAACAAGGACCCTAGGCAGAGCATGACGATGTAGACGCGATGGGATGCGCTGGACGCATGCAGACAGCAACTGCGGTGGTAGTGACCGCCGGCAGCACGACCGCCGAGGAGGCCTACCGATGGAGCTGAGCACATCGCCGGAGAGAGGAGGCTCCAGCGAACTGCAAGTAGACCTCAGCGTGCGTCGGCTCCACCGGATGGCGCTACATGGGCATCGAGTCTCGCCGTCAGTCATCTGCACGCCGATGTACACAAGCCGGGAGGACACAACAGAGTACAATGAGAGATGCGCAAAAACCAACACTCCCCCATGACTCACAGGCGTAGTGTACATGGGCAGGCATAGAAACGTTCATCATTCACACTCCCCCAAGGTACGCAGAGACGCGGGAAGAGACAAAGAGGGCAACTCACGGACGCACGCCGACTGAACTCACAGCCTTCTTGAACGAGTCCCGCTTCAGTGCCTTGGTCAAGAAGTCAGCCAGCTGCCGTGCTGTCTCAACCCATACGATGCTGATGCTGCCGTCATGCAACAACGAACGCACATAGTGATAGTCAATATTGATGTGCTTTGTGCGTGTGTGATGCACACCGTCATTGTCGGCGATGGCCATGGCACTCTCATTGTCACAATGCAAGGTGATGGATGCGACAGACTGACGCAACTCGGACAACAGACGATGCAACCACACACTCTCACATGCGCCTGAGCCAAGGGCCACGTACTCAGCCTCAGCAGTGTTGTGTGCCATGCACCCCTGCTTGCCATTGCGCCGAGATACAGCTGTGCCACCGATCAGAAAGATCCAGCCCGTGCGACTCTTACCGTCTGGTCTGCCGGCCCAGTCACTGTCGGTGTAGCCCACTGCGACGACGGACGGCTGACGGCGGAACATGAGACCGCGCCGAGGGGTCGAGACGACATAGCGCAGCACTCGGATCGCGGCCTCAAAGTGGAGGTGACGTGGCTCCTGAGAGAACTGGGCCTGGAGGTTGACAGCGAACGCGATGTCTGGACGCGTCGTCGTCGCCAGGAACATCAGTGACCCGATGACCCGCAGATACGTGGTCACATCAACTGGCTCCCCCACAACAGCTGGGTCAGGACTCTTTAGCTTCACGTGGCCATCGGGTGACATGGGTGAAGATGTGCTAGGCACGAGGGGCAGGTCCTCGGCGAAGCGAGTAGACAGGGTCTGCACATAGGCAGCCTGGTGGACGTGCAGGATGCCCTGGGAGCGATCATGCTCGAGCTCCATGCCCCGGAAGACTCGGGCAGACCCGAGATCCTTCATCTGGTAGGCGGCGTGCAGCAAGTCCTTGACACGCTGGATGGCGGCCGTTTTTGGCGACACAATGAGGAGATCGTCGACGTAGACCAGAACTGTGGCGAAGGTCTGACCTCGCGGGCTGACCAACAGTGTGGGGTCAGCGGTGCTGCGCTGGAGGCCGCCACGGAGAAGCGTGCTGCTGATCTCCTGGTTCCAGCAACGAGGCGACTGCTTCAAGCCATAGACGGCCTTCCGTAGCCGCCAAACTCTCCCAGTGCCTTCAACGAAGCCTGGGGGCTGCACCATGTAGAGCTCCTCACCCTCCAGTGAGCCATGGAGGAACGCATTGCACATGTCCATCTGATGCAGCTCCCACCCGTGCTGGGCAACCAGGCTGAAGAGCGCCCGGCTAGTGGAGAACCGACCGACTGGGGCGAAGATCTGGTCGTAATCGACCCCAGGGACCTGAGCAAACCCCTTTTCTCTGAGACGGGCCTTGTACTTGTCCAAGGATCTGTCAGGCTTCCACTTACGCCAAAAGACCCACTCGGCACCAATGGCCTTCCGATCTGGAGAGAGGTCGACGAGGTCATACACGTGGTGCTGCCGGATAGCAGCGAGCTCCTCGGCGCAGGCAGCATCCCAATGTGCGGCCTCAGGGGAGGCTCGAGCCTCGCGTAGGGTGGCTGGGTCCTCTGGGCGCGCTGTGGACCGGACTGAGAGGGCGTGTGCATCACGAGCCCCAGGTGGGATGCGGGCGAGTGCAGCCACAACAGCATGCCGATGCTCGTGATGGAGCATGGCGTAGCCCAGTGCAGAGCCCGGGTGAAGGTCTGCGATGATGGCGGAAGTGGTCAGGCCGAGAGCCTTCGTGCCAGGGTCCCCACTCACGACCGTGGGAGTGGAGGAGACACGTGGAGCCACAGGGGGTCAAGGCGCCACGGGACGCGGTGCGACGGTTTGCGCACTCACTGTCGGCCGAGGTCGAAGACTGCCGCCTAGGCCACGTGTGTAGCGCGGTCGGGCAGGAGATGGCCCAGAGTCCGACGGGCCGACAGAGGCGGACGGGGCTACTGGCCCGGAGGAGCTAGCGAACGCAACTAGGGCTGTCGGCCCCTCCAAGCCAGCAGACGCGACAGGCACTGCTGGCCCGGAGGGGCCAGCGGACGTGACAGGGGCTGCTGGGCCGGAGGGGCCGGCGGACGCGACTGGGGCTGCCGGCCCGGAGGGGCCAGCGGACGCGACTGGGGCAGCTGGTCCGGAGGGGCCATCGGAAGCGACTGGGGCTGCCGGCCTAGAGGGGCCAACGGACACGACAGGCGCTGTTGGCCCGGAGGGGCCAGCGGACGCGACTAGGGCTGTCGGCCCGGAGGGGCGATCGGAAGCGACTGGGGCTGCCGGCCCGGAGGGGCCAGCGGACACGACAGGCGCTGCTGGCCCGGAGGGGCCAGCGGACGCAACTGGGGCAGTTGGTCCGGAGGGGCCAGCGGACACGGCTGGGACTGTTGGCCCGTGGGGGTCGGAGGACGCGATAGGGGCTACCGGCTCAGAGGGACGGAGTGATGTGTCACCCGGAAGCGACTGGACGGAGGACGGACTCACCACTCCCCACGCAACGGGAGGGACACGGACGAGCCGGAGCGGATGAGGTCGCGGGGAAACAGGTCCTCGAAGAAGAGGGCATCGCGGGACTCGACGATGTAGTATCGAGATGGGTCCCAGAAGTGCCAGGCCTTGGACTGACGAGACATCCCGAGGAAGGTGCAGGGGCGTCCGCGGGAGGCGAGCTTGCCGCCCTACTGTGGGGTGGGCAGTCACACAATGGCCACGCAGCCCCAGACGCGAGCCGGGCGGAGGTCAGCGCGCCGACCGCACCAGTGGTGGTATGGCGTGGATTGGCGGGGAAGGGGACCGTGGGGAACCCGGTTCCAGACCGAGGTCATGTAGGCCATGGCTTCAAAGTAGAAGCCATCGGAGAGACCGGACTCAACCCGCATGGTGCGAATGGCGTCGGCCATGGTACAGTTCCACCGCTCGGAGACGCCGTTCTGGGCGGGTGTGTAGGGCGCAGACGTCTCATGGTGGATCCCGCGGGAGGCGAGAAAGGTCGTGGCCTCACCCATGTACTCTCCACCGCGATCGGAGCGAAAGCGGCGAAGAGGGCNAAGAAGAGGGCATCGCGGGACTCGACGATGCAGTGTCGGGATGGGTCCCAGAAGCGCCAGGCCTTGGACTGACGAGACACACCGAGGAAGGTGCAGGGGCGTCCGCGGGGGGCGAGCTTGCCGCCCTGCTGTGGGGCGGGCAGCCACACAATGGCCACGCAGCCCCAGACGCGAGCCGGGCGGAGGTCAGCGCGCCGACCGCACCAGTGCTGGTATGGCGTGGACTGGCGGGGAAGGGGACCGTGGGGAACCCGGTTCCAGACCCAGGTCATGTAGGCCATGGCTTCAAAATAGAAGCCATCGGAGAGACCGGACTCGACCCGCATGGTGCGAACGGCGTCGGCCATGGTACGGTTCCACCGCTCGGAGACGCCGTTCTGGGCGGGTGTGTAGGGCGCAGACGTCTCATGGTGGATCCCGCGGGAGGCGAGAAAGGTCGTGGCCTCACCCATGTACTCTCCACCGCGATCGGAGCGAAAGCAGCGAAGAGGGCGGCCACACTCGCGCTCCGCGAGGACAAGCCAGTCCTGAATGGCTCGGGCGACATCGCTCTTCTGCCTAAGGCAGAAGACCCAACGGTAGCGAGAATAGTCATCCGTAAGGATGAGGACATAGCAGACATGCTCACCGACGGACTCGGTGGGGAGAGGGCCCATGATGTCTGAGTGGACAAGGTCAAGAGGGGCGTTCGCACGGGAGGAAGACAAGGGGTACGTGGACCGGTGCATCTTCCCCTGAGTGCAGTCAATGCACTCAGTGGGGCACGGAAGAGGGAAAGTCTCCGGGTCAAGGCCCTTGGCCAGCTGGGTGCGGAGCATGCTCTCTACGGCGGCAGAGTGGACGTGGCAAAGGCGGTGGTGCAAGAGGCGGGTGTGCTAAGGAGAAAGCATACTGGTGACAAACACATGGCCTGTGGCGGCCGACAAGGAGGAGATGGGAGGAGAAGAGGAGAGGCGAGGAACGTGCCACAGGTTGCCATGGGCGGTGGCGTGCAGTACAACAAGACCAGACGAAAGAAACGATAGAGTACCGACACCACGCGAGTGCACAACGTCCATGCTCATGCGGTCAAGGGCAGTCACGGACAGGAGGCTGAGCTCGAGACCAGGGACGAAGAGGACATCGGTCAGAAAGACATCACCAGCAGGACCACGGAAACGAATGACGCCAACACCACGGACAGGCAACACTTGTCCGGAACCCGTCCGGACACCAGAGACATCGCCAACAGGACCAAGCATACTGAAGACCTCACGAGAGGCCGTCATGTGATGCGTGGCCCCGGAGTCGATGATCCAGGTCTCAGCAGGGTCCTGGACAGGGGTCGCCAGATCGCTCATGGTCACATGGCAGCAAGCAAGGGATGCGGACGCGGTGGAAGGAGGCGCGAAACGAGACTGCCAATTGTCAAGCCACGCAATTTCGTCAAGGAGTGGGGTGGAGGAGACCACGGAAGATGACGAGACAGACAAGGAAACGGGACACGACCGCAACTCAGTCTCAGTCGTACAAGGCTGGGCATGAGGGCAAGAGGGCGAGGCAGGCCAAGCTGGAGCGCGATGAACTGCTCCAGCTGACGCTCACAGGAGGACGGCCCAGGAGTGTAGACGGAGTACGGAGTGACGGCGCCGGAGCCCGGGTAGTGGGAGGACTGAGCCGGCGAAGGAAGCAGAGGCGCAGACGGCTGTGGGTAGTACAGCTGCGGCGCGGGTGTCTGCGGGACAGGCGGAGCTGTCGGAGTGGTAGAGCTCCTGGACAAGGTCGGAGTGTCAGGGAAAGCAGCAGCGACGGCGGCAGAGGCGAGACGGTGCTCCCGCTGGCGACGCATGGTGGCGATGACGCGCGCCTCGTCCGTCGGGAGAGGGCACGTGCACCACCCGTGCCAAGGCTGGCTATAGTTGTGGCAGACCGAGCCACCACCGCTGGACCCGGTCAACGACTGCTGCTGCTGCTATTGCGGTGGACCCTTGCCTTTCTTGTTCCAGCTTCTCTTCTTCTTCCCCGAAGACGATGAGACAGCTACGGCGGGGGAGGCAACGACCACGGAGGCAACGGCAGGGGAGGCGACGGCAGGGGATGCAAGGGCCTGCGTGCGATGGAGCTGGGACTCCTCGCGAGCTTCCTCAATGCGGAGGAAGAGCTCATATGCCCAGGGCATGAGGGTGCCCTGGGCCTCCATGGTGGAGAGGATGTCCTGGGGGTAGTGTACGAAGATGTCTGCGTACGCGTTTGTGGTGCCGCGCTTGATGGTGAGGAGCGCGGACAGAGGGGGCGGAGCAGATTTGCCGAGTCAACGGAGGATGTCCTCCGCCCGCTGCCAGTAGGCAGTGACCGTCTCGGTCTCCCCCATGTGTAGGGAGTTGAACTCCCGGAGTAGACGGCTGATCTCAGCGTCGCTGGACAGGCGATGGGGCCTGGTGAGGACGTGCCATGCGGCTGCANACCCTTGCCCTTCTTGTTCCGACTTTTCTTTTTCTTCCCCGAGGGCGATGGGGTAGCTGCGACGGGGGAGGCAACGGCCACAGAGGCAACGGCAGGGGCAGCGACGGCAGGGGATGCGAGGGCCTCCGCGCGATGGAGCTGGGACTCCTGGTGAGCTTCCTCAATGCGGAGGAAGAGCTCATATGCCCAGGGCATGAGGGTGCCCTGGGCCTCCATGGTGGAGAGAACGTCTTGAGGGTAGTGGACAAAGACATCCGCGTATGTGCTAGTGGCGCCGCGCTTGATGGTGAGGAGCGCGGACAGAGGGGGCGGAGCAGATTTGCCGAGTCAACGGAGGATGTCCTCCGCCCGCTGCCAGTAGGCAGTGACCGTCTCGGTCTCCCCCATGTGTAGGGAGTTGAACTCCCGGAGTAGACGGCTGATCTCAGCGTCGCTGGACAGGCGATGGGGCCTGGTGAGGACGTGCCTTGCGGCTGCAGGGTCTAGGATGTCGCCAGCCATGAAGTCGCCGAGGAAGGGCTCTAGGGCAAGGCGGGAAGCTGGAGGGGCGACTGGGACAAGGGCACGGACGGCGCGACCAGCGTCATACAGCTGATCGGCCTGGGTGGAGTCGTAAGGGAGGGTGTAGTAGGCCCACAGACCCTTACCCTGCGCCCAGATCCGGAAGCTGAGGTCCCAGCTCTGGAACTGCTCGCCGGCCTGAAGCGGCGGCGGCGGCGTCTCAAATTCCTTCTGCCTGCGGTCGGCGCCCAGAGTGGGGCCAAGGACGGAGGTCACTGTGTGTCGCTGGCACTGAGTCTGCTGCTGTGCCAGGTAGTATGTGGCAGCAGACACGCTGGGGCTGGCGTGCCCTGGAGGGATGAACAACGGCAGAACACTGGTGGCGGTCTGGGAGGCAACTGGCTGTAGCGCTACAAGCTGCTGCGTCAAGGCGGTGAGTTGTTGCTGAAGAGCAACGAGGGGGTCAGGGTCGTCACTAACGATACCAGTGGGCTGCTGTTGCTGCTGCTTTGGCTGCTGCTGCTGCGGCGGCGGCGGCTGCTGCTGCTCCTGCAGCAGTGGCTGCTGCTGCTGTAGCGGCGGCGGCTGCTCCTGCTGCTGCTGCTACTGCTTCGGCGGCTACTTCTGCGGCGACTACGGCTGCTGCTGCTATTGCTGCGGCTGTGGCAGCTGCTACTGCTGCGGCGGCGGCGGCTGCTGCTGCTGCTGATGCTGCTGCTGCTGCAGTGGTTGCAAGAAAGGAGGGGTAGGGGTCCTCCCAACAGAGGAGGACCCCTCCTCACCGGGACTACCAGCCATGATTTAGTGTCCCTTGGTTTTTTTTGTTTATATGCTGCTGATGTCAGCAGTGACGTCAGCTGAGGATGGCTGACGTCAGCAAAGGATACTGCGTGTGTGCAGTGCTACTGTGTTTCCCCCTGTTTGGCTTTTTTTGTTGATGATGTCAGTAGTGACGGCAGCAGTGACGTTAGCGGACGGCCGTTGACGTCAGCAGCGGTTGATGCAGCCGCTGCTGTGGGCCTGCAGCCGCGGTTGTTGGTGCTACCGTCGCAGCTGCTTCGGCTGCTGCTGCTGCTGTTGCCGTGGTGGCTGCTGCTGCTGCCGCTGTTATTGCTACCGCGGCTGCTGCTACGGCTGCTGCGGCCGCTGCTGCTGCTGCTGTGGCTACGGCTGCGGTTGCTGCTACTGCTACTGCAGCTGCTACTGTTGCATGCTGTGGCTGCAGCTGCGGCTGCTGCTGCGGCTACTGCGGCCACTGCTCCCGTTGCTGCTGTTGCGGCTGCGGTTGCGGCTGCTACTGCTGCTGCAGCTGCTGCTGCTGCTGCGGCTACTGCTGCCGCTACGGCTACGGCTGCGGCTGCGACTGCGACAGTAGCTTCGGCTACTGCTGCGGCTGTTGCGGCTGCTGCTGCGGCTGTTGCTGCTGCAGCGAACAGCGGGGGGGGTCGCTGCACATTTTTTTTTCTGTGTTTCTCTTGCTCGTCGCTACGAGCTCGCTGCTCGCTGCGAGCGGCGAGCTGCGAGCTTCGAGCTTGTTGCGTGCTGCTCGCTGCTCGCTGCGGGCAGCGAGCTCGCTGCCAACAGCTCGCTGCTCGCAGCGAGCAGCAAGCTGCGGGCAGCTGCGACTGCTGCTGCTGTGGCTGTTGCTGCAGCCGCTGCTGCTGCTACTGTTGCGGTCGGCTGCTGCTGCTTCCGCCAGCTGCAACTGCTGCTGCCGGCTGCTGCTCGCTGCCGCTGCTGCTGATGCCGGCTGCTGCTGCTGCGGGCTGCTGCTGCTACTGCCAGCTGCTACTGTGTGCTGCTGCTGCTGGCCGCTCTTGCCACTGCTCGCTGTTGCGGCAAGCTGCTACTGCTGCTGCGGCAAGCTGCTACTGCTGCTGCTGGCTGCTGCTGTCAGTCACACCTGGAGGACGTCGCCGTGTGCGTCGTCGCCAGCAAGGGCCTGACGTGGTCGGCCGCTCACCTCCTCGCGTCAAGCGTGGGGTCAGTGCTGCCGGAATAAATCATGCAGCATTTCCCCTGGCCCAGTGGCCGTGGGAAAAATTCTGACACCGCCACCAGGCGGGTCAATGCTGCCGGAAAAAATCTGGCAGCATTTCCCCTACACTGGCTCGTATGGAGGTCCGCCGGCGTTGTGTGGAACTTCTACGTCAGTCTTCTGCTGCTGCTTCTACGCTCTGGCTCTAATACCAAAATAGAAATGCTAGGCAGCACGTTGGGGCAGCAGCGTTGTTGATGCAGTGTGCGGGCTTCCACGCTAGTTGCTTAAGTCAGCTGCCCCCTCAGTCTGCTGCTCTAGAGACTAAGTCTGGAAGCTCTGGGTTTCTTACTCAGAAGTGCGCGCGCCAGTGTTAGCGCCAGAAAGCAGCTGGAAACTGAAAGAAACTGATTAGCAATGAAGAATGAGCAACAATGGGAGACCCCTCCAAGTTCTAGCTCCCCCCACTAGTGTAGAAGTTGTTACTCAGCTCACCAGCCAATCAGAAAATATCTCTGGACCTATTTTCTGGCAGGCAGGGTTTTCTCGGTGAGCCCTGCCAGACGCCCGACAGCCCAAAATCCGGGCATCGTCCGTTTTGCCTGAAAACTAGACCATACCAGTATACCGACGCTGCGAACGCAGTCATGCGGTCAGAATCAGCTAGAAAAATAGTAGCAAAGAGTTATGGCTGCCCGAACCCGGGCAGTGCCTACGGTGGTCCATGATGCCGAACAGGGCCATGCAGCATGCAACAAGGACCTTAGGCAGAGCATGACGATGCAGACGCGATGGGACGCGCTGGACGCATGCAGACAGCAACTACGATGGCAATGACCGCCGGCAGCACGACTGCCGAGGAGGCCTACCGATGGAGCTGAGCACATCGCCGGAGAGAGGAGGCTCCAGCGAACTGCGAGTAGACCTCAGCGTGCGTCGGCTCCACCGAATGGCGCTCCATGGGCGTCGAGTCTCGCCGTCAGTCATCTATACGCCGATGTACACAAGCCGGGAGGACACAACAGAGCACAATGAGAGATGGGAAAAAGCCAACAGCAGCGTGCTGATTTCTTGACGAAGGCACTAGCTCGCGGAAAGTTCTTGGTGGCCCTTCGTTCTGTTGGGCCTCGCCCCATGCCTAAGGATGGTTAAGTCTGGGATGTGTGTCTGTGTCTCATCTGTTTCACACCCACCACTGTGTAGGTAAGCCTACTGTGACGGACAGATGCAGTAGGCTAGTGCAAGGAGAGCAACAGGCGAAGAGACGCCATGGATTGTTCGACGAGAGCAGGAGTTGCACGTAAGTCAAAGAAACGGATGGAGTACGAAGTAACATGCCACAGAGGTGTTACACGGAGGAGGGAGCGAGCGAGCGAGCAGTGAGCTTGATCTCACTCGCCACCCTCAAAACTGGTGGATTCGACCCCATTTGCCCACAGAACAATTTCCTAGCAGAAACTAGGTCACCGTCCAAGCAACAATCTGACTAGAGGCTGGACCCGGTTATGCTCATGACCAATTGTGCACGAATGCATGTGAGAAAAGCAAATGAGGCCAGCAAGCTCTGATTGGGCCACTTCATGGCTCGTCTTCCCAACTTCTGGTGAAGACGAGTCAATCGGCGAAGCCATCTCTCTCTGGTCAGTCACCTGCACCAGTGATGTGAGTGTGCAACGAGGCCAGAGGTCACCGTGTGATAATGACATGAATCCAACACTCCCCCATGACCCACAGCCGACGCACATGAAGGGCACTCACACACACACAGCACGGTCGTCACAAGAC
>SZWC01014641.1:38502-62071 GCA_023375785.1 Penium margaritaceum
CACGAATGCATGTGAGAAAAGCAAATGAGGCCAGCAAGCTCTGATTGGGCCACTTCATGGCTCGTCTTCCCAACTTCTGGTGAAGACGAGTCAATCGGCGAAGCCATCTCTCTCTGGTCAGTCACCTGCACCAGTGATGTGAGTGTGCAACGAGGCCAGAGGTCACCGTGTGATAATGACATGAATCCAACACTCCCCCATGACCCACAGCCGACGCACATGAAGGGCACTCACACACACACAGCACGGTCGTCACAAGACGTGATACAACAGAAGACTGTACACGAGCACTGGCATGACAACTCAACCAGGAGCATCACGAGGACACAGTAGCCCAACAGCGTACACTGCTGCCTTGAAGACATTGCTGCTGAGTGCCTTCGTGAGAAAGTCAGCTCGTTGCTATCGCGTGTCAACCCACACAATCTTGACATCACCTGCAGCCACACGCTCATGTACAAAATGATGCTCTACATTGATGTGCTTGGTGCGAGTGTGATGCATGCCGTCGTGCTCAGCAATAGCTTTTGTGCTTTGATTGTCACAGCATAAGGTGACGCAGCAAATGGGTATACGCAGCTGCTGAAACAACCGACACAACCAAACGCTTTCACAAGTGCCTGCACCAAGGGCGACATAATCCGCCTCACTGGAGCTGCGTGCGACGCAATCCTGTTCACCACTCTTCCAGGAGACAGATGTGCCGCCGACGAGAAAGACATAGCCGGTGCGGCTGCGTGCATCCGTGTCATGCGCCCAGTCACTGTCAGTGTAGCCATCATCAACGACGGACGGCTGCGCCTGGTAACAGAGACCAACTCGTGTAGTGGAAAGCGCATATCGAACAACACGCAGCGCGGCCTCCATGTGCCGCACCCGTGGGCACTGTGAGAACTGTGCAAGGAAGTTCACAGCGAAAGCGACGTCTGCTCATGTGGTAGTGGCCAGGTACATCAAGGACCCTATGACGCGCAGGTAGTCGGTCACGTCCACTGGCTCCCCCAGCTTGGACACATCCAGTGTTTTCAACAACCTCTGCCCGGCGGGCGTCATCGGCGTGGATGCTGAGGGCACAGACTCAAGGAGCGAGGCAAAGCGCTCCCCCAGGCTCCTGACATATGCAGCCTGGTGGACATGAAGAACACGGTGAGCACGATCACGCTCAAGCTCCATGCCGAGAAAAACTCGAGCTGGGCCCAAGTCTTTCATCTTGTACGTGGACTGCAGTAGGGATTTCACAGTCCAAACTGCCTCCCGACTTGGTGACGCAATGAGCAGGTCGTCCACATAGACGAGGACTGCAACAAACGGTGCAGAGTTGGGAGTGACAAAGAGAGAAAGATCCACTGTGCTAAGCCGGTATCCACCCTTTTCCAGGGTAGAGGTGATCTCCTGGTTCCAACACCGTGGTGACTGCTTGAGGCCATAGAGAGCCTTGCGCAGTCTCCACACCCTGTCAGTGCCATCAGAGAACCCTGGAGGTTGCACCATGTAAATCTCCTCATCCAACTGACCATGTAGAAAGGCGTTGTTGACATCCATCTGATCGAGCTCCCAGTCATGGTGGACGACAAGACTCAAAAGGGCGCGAGCAGTGGTGTAGCGTCCGACGGGGGCAAACGTCTCGTCAAAGTCAACGCCAGGGACTTGTGAGAACCCCTCGGCGGTGAGACGTGCCTTATACTTGTCAAGCTCGCCATTGGGCTTGTACTTGCGCCTAAAGACCCATCGTGCATCGATGGCTTTGCGACCGGGCGGGAGATCGACCAGCTCGTAGACGGTGTGGTCACCAAGAGCTCAAAGCTCATCCCGCATGGCAGCCTCCCATTGCTGGGAGTCGGGCGTAGTGCGTGCCTGATGAACAGTAGTCGGGTCGGACGAGGGTCCAGCAGCAACTGTCGCGTGACACTCAGCGACACTGCTGTGGATGGCGGCTTCGAGAGCACGCTCGTGCTCAGACCTGAGCAGTGTCTGCCCAAGGGCAGAGCTGGGATGGACCACTGCTGTGGCCAGGCCCAAGGCGTCCATGCCAGTCGGCAGCCTTACAGGCTGCTCTGGGTGGGACTGGACAGGACGGAGGGATGGGGCAGCGACACTGGAGGAACAAGAGGGGAGCGCGCGGAGATGCCCGCCACGAACAAAGGGCTCGATGGGAGCAGGACCAGGAGGGTCACCAGGCGACGGCGGAGTAGGGGTGGAACGACTGGGTGCCACAGGGGTAAGCGGACTGGACGGAGCCGCTGAGGAGTGTGCAAGAGAAATGTACTCAGACGGAAATGGGGAGGACAAAACAGGAGACGCAGGAGCTCCGAGCGAGCTGGATGACACGGACGAAGAAGAGGAAGGAGTCAGAGTGCCAGACGACGAAGGCCGCTCCGAGGGTGGAGGCTGCGAGGCAGGGACAGCAGCAGGGACTACAGGGACAGCAGGAGCCGCAAGCCCGACTCCCCCCCGCAACCAAGAGAGCGGCAGCAAGGAGGCGGCCGTAGAGTGACGACTGAGGTCACGGAGAAAGACAGACTCGAAGAAAAGGGCATCGTGGGACTCAATGACGCACTGGCGCTCCTGGTCCCAGAAGCGCCAGGCTTTGGACTGGGAAGACACGCCCAAGAAAGGGCAGAGGCGCCCACGCGGGGATAGTATGCCGTCACGAAGGTCCTCAGGGAGCCAGAAGGCGTGAGTTCCCAGACGCGAGCGAGTCGCAGGTCAGCACGGGTCCCGTACCAACGCTCAAAAGGCGTGACCGAGCAGGGAAGGGGCCCGTGCGGGACGCGATTCCAAACCCAGGTCATGTAACTCATGGCCTCAAAGGCGAATAGAGGAGGAAGACCGGACTCAGACAGAAGGGTACGGGCGCCGTCGGCAAGAGTCCAATTCCAACGCTCAGAGACTCCGTTTTGCTGGGGTGTGTAGGGAGCGGAGGTCTCCAAACACACCCCTTGAGACTCAAGGAACCGGACGGTGGGACCAAAGAACTCACCGCCGCGGTCGCTGCGGAAGACACGCAGGGAGCGCTGACAAGACCGTTCAGCCTGGTGGAGCCAGGACTCAATGACAGCAGGGACGTCACTCTTCTGGCGAAGAGCGAAGACCCAGCGATTGCGGGGTAAGTCATCAGTGAGGCACAAAACATAACGCCCAACACCCCCAAGAAAGTCATGGGAGAGAGGAACCATGAAATCAGCGTGAACAAGAGCAAGGGGGTGGGAGGACCGGGAGTCAGAGGAAGCAAAGGGATGACGATGCATTTTCCCTTGGGCGCAGTCTAGACAGTCTGAGGGACAGGGCGAGGGAAAGGTGGAGGGTGACAGCCCAACAGCAGGTTGGAGACGGAGCATGCTGGAGATGGCATCAGTATGAACATGGCCAAGACGACGATGCAAGAGTTGGATGTCAGCGGGTGAGAGGGATGGTGCAACGTGAGCAAGAGAGGAGCCAACAGAGTGGGGAGCGGGAGCAATGAGTGGCACACGGTAGAGTTCGTCACACTTGACCCCCTGCAGAATGATGCGACCAGTGGAACGANTGAACAAGAGCAAGGGGGTGGGAGGACCGGGAGTCAGAGGAAGCAAAGGGAGAACGATGCATTTTCCCTTGGGCGCAGTCTAGACAGTCTGAGGGACAGGGCGAGGGAAAGGTGGAGGGTGACAGCCCAACAGCAGGTTGGAGACGGAGCATGCTGGAGATGGCATCAGTATGAACATGGCCAAGACGACGATGCAAGAGTTGGATGTCAGCGGGTGAGAGGGATGGTGCAACGTGAGCAAGAGAGGAGCCAACAGAGTGGGGAGCGGGAGCAATGAGTGGCACACGGTAGAGTTCGTCACACTTGACCCCCTGCAGAATGATGCGACCAGTGGAACGAATGCAGACAGTGCCAACACCCCGACTGGCTGAGAAAGCCATGCCCTGATTGTCAAGGGAGGGCACGGACAATAGGCTGAGCTCCAAAGAAGGCACATAAAGCACGTCGGGCAGAAACAACACGCCACCGGGACCAACAAAATAGACAACGCCAACGCCCTGGACAGGCAGCAACTGACCAGAACCAGTACGAACAAAACGGACAGAACCAGCGGGACCCAACGAGACAAACGCTGAGCGAACAGAGGTTATGTGGTGGGTGGCCCCGAATTCGAGAACCCAGAAGCCACCGGAGATACAAACACCAGGAAGGACGCCACAGGTGGCAACAGTGCCAACAGAGGGTGGAGCAGAGTCACAGACAGACAGGCAACGAGGAAGAACGACAGACAGCCAGTGCTCAATCCACGGAACAGATGCGGACGGGAGCCCAAGAACATGACCTGGGAGGGTCCCCACGAAGGACAGTGTCAGTGTGACAAGGCAGACCTCTGGCCAACAAAGACACACTCTCACCTCCCTGATCGCGGAGGTGAAGACGCTGGAGAAGATACTGTTCTAGCTAGCGCTCACCATCGACGGAAGCTGCGGAAGATGGAGGAGATGAACCCGAGGGAGGTGCAAACCACGGAGGTGGGATGTACGCCAAAGAAGGGGGCCCAGCATACACGGGTGCTCCGTAGGGCGATGGCCAACCCCACGGGTATGGGATGGGGGGTGGAGCTGTGGAGACGCCAGCGGTGGAGTAGACCTGTGCCGAGGTGGAGCTGACAGGTCGAGAGACGGAGGGGGAGCTGGAGTTGGTGGCGGAAGAAGACGAAGAGCCGCCGGTGCGAGCCCAGTGCGCACGCATAGAGCGGGCCAAGTGCAGATCATCAGGAGGCGCAGGGCACGCACAAGCAGAATGCTCAGAGGAACCACAGTTCCAGCACACAACCGCACCAGGGACACGGGATGGTGCAGTGTCCTTGCCCTTCCCCTTGTCCTTGCCGCGACCACGGCCACGCCCGCGCCCCTGGGAGGCGAGAGCGGTGGCCGTAGATGTCGAGGAAGAAGAGGATGTGGAGGAGGCGGAGGCAGCCGATGAAGAAGCAGAGGAGGAAGCGGTGGTGGCTGCAGCAACCCCGGCGACTGCAGCGCGGTGCAGGCGTTTGTTCTGAAGGCTGGTCCACCAAGCAGTGAGCCGATCAGCAACGAAGTCCCAGAGAGCGCCAATGCCCGGTGGGGAATCAGGAGGAACGGGCTGAGAAGCGAGACGCAGCAGCTCATCAGATTTGACGTCGCGGAGGAGGTCTGACAGCTCGGGAATCAACCCGTTGACCATGGTGTGGACAGCAGCTAGCTGGCCTGGCGCGGCTTTGTCGAGCTCACGAAGGAGCTTGAGCCCGCGTGCCCAGTAGGCATCAGCCGACTCGTCAGCACGCATTATGAGCATGTTGAACTGCACAATGAGGGCACTCTAGGCTGCCTGACTAGTGATTGTGGTGCGACGACGAAGCATGGTGTAGGCACCAACAGGATCAGCTAGACGCTGCACGGTGGGATCGGCGTTGTAGGTACCGACCTCGTCAACAAGCGTCTCTGGCGCAGCAGCAATGAGGGCACGGACAGCGCAGGCAGACTCAGCAACGACAGGCGTAAAAGGTGCGACAGCTGGGAAATAGTATTCCCACAAACGCTCCCCCTGGGCCCAGGCGCTGAAGCGGGTTTCCCACGAGGAGAAGACGAGTCTAGCGGACAGGACAAGCGGCTGCGAGAAAAAATCATGTTGGCGCGTGACAGGAGTGGGATTGGCAGCGGAAGGCGTGACAGCAGTGTTTCCGGCAGCGGTGCTAGAAGCAGCGGGTGTGGACGAAGCAGCCGCAATGGTGCTAGCGCCGGCAGCAGCGGTGGGGACGGACGCAGCAGGGAGGCGCTTAAGCACAATAGCTGCAACCTCATCAGCAAAGGCGGCGCGATTATCATCGGCAAGCTTGAGGTGGTCCTCAGCCTCACGCTGCGCCTCGAGAGCGAGGCGCAACTGGCGCTGCAGGTCAGCTATGACTGATTCGTCGTCACTCGGCATGGTGACGACGACGAGGTCCTGCCGGACAGATTTCGGCAGAGTTTCCCCCGCCCCAGTGGGCGTGGGAAAACTGGACGTGCCCAAGGCACGAGGAATGTGTGCTGCAGGACAGCACGACCCCAATCAGACAAGCAAGAAGATCTCGCACGAGAGGAAAGGAGGCAAGGAGACAGAGCAACAGCCGAGGACCCTCACAAAAGCGAAGCAGATGGAGGCTCGCGCAACAAGGCAAGGAGTGGTGGAACAGCAGCAGCGACTGCAGCTGACACAACGGAGACAGTGGATGTGATGGGGATCACCAGAGCAAGCGCTCCGGTGGTGATGACGGCTCCAAGAGTGGTGAAGGCTGCAACGATGGAGATGGCCGCTGTGACGACGCTGGTGACGGTCGAAGGAGCAGATGAGGCATTTGCAACAGCACCGGAGGTAGAGGTACGAATGGAGGAAGCGGCCGCAGACACGGCAGACGCAGCCAAGGCAGTCGCAGAAGCAACAGCAGAGGCGGCTGGAGCAAGTTGAGTAAAGATATCTGCAGCTGCGGCAGCCATCGGACCGGCGACAACGGCGGCTTTGGTGTATGACTCAGTAGCGCGTCCTGCCGAGGTCGAGGCGGAGGCGCGACAAGCTCGGTCAGCGGCAGCAAGTGTGGCGGCGGTTGCTGCTGCAGCGTCGACTACCGCGAAGGCCGTGCGCGTAATCTTGGTGGCCACGGCAACAACGTTGTGACCTCTGACAGCGGACACGCGAGCAGCTGCGGCGTCCACCCCAGCGCTAATGTGCGAGTGCTCGACCCCCCCCAGTAGAATGGGAAAAAGGAGAGCTTACCGGTATGGAGGGCCACTCTGGCTGTGATGGTGAGGTTGTCTCGACGGAGGCGACGTCATGGTGGATGTGGCGTTGCCGCACCGAGCTCTCCCCTGAGTATCCACCAAGATCCTCCCAGTGCGCCAGCATGACGGCGGCCACCACCAGACGGTGGTGCGGAGACTGCTACAAGCTTGCTGGTCATGCACCAAGAGAGGCTGGGAGCGCAGCTGCACGTCACGTTGCTTGCTGTTGCCGTCACGCTGCTTGTGCGGCTGATGAGGAGGAGAGCGTGTGGTGCTGCTGCTGTGGGTGGTCTTGCAGTGCCGCTCCTCTACAATGCCGATCCTCTACAGTGCCGCTTGTTGTTGCCGTCACATTGTTTGTGCGGCTTCTGTGGTGCAGGTGCTGCTGCTGCTGCTAACTGTGGGAATGCAGGTTGCGGAGCACAGCTAGAGGGCCTGGCAGATAGCAACAGTGCGGCTGAGTAACAGCAAGTGACAACAAGTGACAGGAAGACAGCGGAGAAAGGGAGAGTGAAAGCAGGCGAATGCTTCTGCGCCTGTCACGGGCTGGCAGCTACTTTCGCGGCCTCTCGCGGGCCGGCAGTTGCTTCTGCGGTACGTCCTAGGGCCGGCAGCTGCTTCTGCTGCCTGTAACGGGCCGGCAGTTGCTTCTACGGCGTGTCCTAGAGCTGGAAGTTGCTTCTGTTGCGTGTCACGGGCTGGCAGCTGCTTCTGCTGCGTGTCACGAGCCAGCAGTTGCTTCTGCTGCGTGTCACGAGCTAGCAGCTGATTCTGCGGCGTATCCCAGGGCCGGCAGCTGCTTCTGCTACGTGTCCACGAGCCGGCAGCAAGCTGTGTATCAAGGCGCAAGTAAACGGAGGGGCTGGCTGAAGAAGCAAGCTGTGTATCAAGGCGCAAGTGAACCGAGGGGCTGGCCGACATGTGCAAGAATGCCGGTTGAGAATGGACGGCTGGCTGCTCGCACCGATGATAAGGAGCCACGAGAGGCAAGGGGCCGAAGCAAGAGGGCGTGGGAGGCTGAAGACGCTGTCCCGGGTGACCTCTTAACTGCGCAGGCGAGATGCTGTGCGCTGTGGGTCCGCGTGCGACGTCACGAAAGACAGTCGTAACTTGGGCCCAGGATACAGACGTGAAGTCCTGCTTCGACGAGGCTGCTCTGATACCAGTAGGTAAGCATGCTGTGACGGACAGATGCAGTAGGCTAGTGCAAGCAGAGCAACAGGCGAAGAGACGCCATGTATTGTTCGACGAGAGCAGGAGTTGCACGTAAGTCAAAGAAACGGATGGAGTACGAAGTAACACGCCACAGAGGTGTTACACGTAGGAGGGAGCGAGCGAGCGAGCACCGAGCTCGATCTCACTCGCCACCCTCAAAACTGGTGGATTCGACCCCACCTGCCCACAGAACAATTTCCTAGCAGAAACTAGGTCACCGTCCAAGCAACAATCTGACTAGAGGCTGGACCCGGTTATGCTCATGACCAATTGTGCACGAATGCATGTGAGAAANCGGATGGAGTACGAAGTAACACGCCACAGAGGTGTTACACGTAGGAGGGAGCGAGCGAGCGAGCACCGAGCTCGATCTCACTCGCCACCCTCAAAACTGGTGGATTCGACCCCACCTGCCCACAGAACAATTTCCTAGCAGAAACTAGGTCACCGTCCAAGCAACAATCTGACTAGAGGCTGGACCCGGTTATGCTCATGACCAATTGTGCACGAATGCATGTGAGAAATGCAAATGAGGCCGGCAAGCTCTGATTGAGCCACTCCATGGCTCGTCTTCCCAACTTCTGGTGACGACAAGTCAATCGGCGAAGCCATCTCTCTCTGGTCAGTCACCTGCACCAGTGATGTGAGTGTGCAACGAGGCCAGAGGTCACCGTGTGATAATGACATGAATCCAACACACTGTACTTGTCCCAGTGCTGCACGTGTATGGACATGCGTACCTTCGGGTCATGGGGGACTGTTGTGATTTGTGACGTTCTTGTACAGTCTACTGTGACCACTCCGCCGTGTCCATACTCGTGCAGATCCCTGAGGCGGGCCCTGGTGACATCAGAGGGACGACGGGCGGCGGACTACTAGCTTGGAGCCGGCCGACTACCGTTCCAAAGCCCCAGACACTGCCGGGACTCCCTGCTGTTTTTCTGCAGCCTGCAGGAGTCTTTTCGGCGGACTCGCCATGAGCCTGATTTGCATGTTTTTGCATTGTTTGTTCACCGTCTGATGATGGATACATGCATGTGACCAGTCGTAGCGTCTGTCTTGCGATCCTGCACGTCTAGGTTCAGACGGCGCAGCGTTCTGACATGTGTGCGCAGAGTTATGGCCAAAACAGTGGTTTTGGGCCGGTTTTAGGAGAGTTCTTGGACCACCGCGTGCGACACCCGCTATGCGCCGCGGCAGGTATTTAGGCCATGGACCTGTCATTTGCTATCTCTCTCTGCAAATGCTATTGAAGCATTCAGACACTTTGCCTTGTGTCCCCTAGCCAAAGTCTTGCCGTTGAGTGCACGACTTATGACTGTCGTTACCGTCTGATCAGGCACTGACGCCTGGTCAACGGGAGTGTTACTGGGAAAGCTTCCTTGCATCTTCTCAATTTGTGTGTCTCTCGTTTCAACTAACTTTGTACGTGCGTTTGATACTCAGCCACGGCTGTTGGTTTTTGCGCTCATTGTGCTCTGTTGTGTCCTCCCGGCTTGTGTACATCGGCGTGCAGATGACTGACGGCGAGACTCGACGCCGATGGAGTGTCGTCCGGTGGAGCCAACGCACGCTGAGGTCGTCTCGCAGTTCGCTGGAGCCTCCTCTCTCCGGCGACGTGTTCAGCTCCATCGGCAGGCCTCCTCGGCGGTCGCACTGCTGGCAGTCACTGCCACCGCAGTCGCTGTCTGCATGCGTCCGGCGTGTACTGTCGTGCCTGCGTCGTCATGCACTGCCTAGGGTCCTAGTTGCATGTTGCATGGCCCTGTTTGGCAGCATAAACCATCGTGGGCACTACCTGGGTTCAGGCTGCCATAACTCCTCGCTACTATTTTTCTAGCAGATTCTGACCGCACGGCTGCGTTCGCAGCGTCGGTATTATGGTATGGTCCAGTTCTCAGGCAAAACGAACGACGCCCGGGTTTTGGGCTGTCGGCTGTCTGGCAGGCCTCACCGAGAAAACCTGCCAGCATGAACTGAGCTATTTTCTGATTGGCTGATGAACTGAGTAACAAGCTCTATAGAGCTGGGGGGGGGGTCTAGAACTTGGAGGGGTCCCCCATTGCTGTTCATTCTTCATTCCTAATCAGTCATTATCAGTTTTCAGCTGCTTTCTGGCGCTAACTCTGGCGCGCGCGTTTCTGAGTAACAAAACCCAGAGCTTCCAGACTTAGACTCTAGAGCAGCAGACTGAGGGGGCAGCTGACTTAACCAACGAGCGTGGAAGCCCGCACGCTGCATCAACAACGCTGCTGCCCCAACCTGCTGCATAGTTTCCATTTTGGTATCAGAGCCATAGCGTAGCAGCAGCAGCAGAAGACTGGCAAACAGGTGCCAGACAACGCCGGCGGACCCCCATACGCGCCAGTGCAGGGGAAATGCTGCCGGATTTTTTCCGACAGCATTGATCCTCCTGGTGGCGGCGTCAGATTTTTTCCCACGGCCACTGGGCCAGGGGAAATGCTGCCGAAATTTTTTCGGCACCACTGACCCCCACGCGTGACGCGAGGAGGTGAGCGGCAGGCGGCGTCTGACGTCTGTGGGCGACGACGCACGCGGCAACGTCACCCAGGTGCAGTGACTGGCACCACCAGCAGCAGTAGGCAGAAGCAGCAGCTCGCAGCAGCCCGCAACAGCAGCAGCTCGCAGCAGCAGCAGCAGCAGCCCGTAGCAGCAGCAGCTCGCAACAGCAGCAGCAGCAGCAGCAGCGTGCAGCAGCAGCAGCAGCCCGCAGCAGCAGCCGGCTGCAGTAGCCCGCAGCAGCAACAGGCAGCAGCCGCAGCACGCAGCAGCTGCATCAGCGTGCAGCAGCAACAGCGGGCTGCAGCAGCTGCTGTAGCAAGCTGCAGCAGCCGCCAGCTGCAGCAGCAGCAGCAGCAGTGAGCAGCAGCTGCCAGCCGCGGCTGCTACTGCCCGCTGCTCGCAGCGAGCGAGCAGCGAGCAGCAGCCCGCTGCTGCCAGCGAGCAGCAGCTCGCTGCTGCTGGGCGAGCAGCAGCCCGCTGCTTGCAGCAGACAGCGGGCTGCTGCCCGCTATGTCAAGGAAAAAAAAAAGACCAAAAAAAGAGAAAAAAAATTCCCCCACCCCTGCAGCTCGCTACAGCAGCCTGCAGCTGCAGAAAGCAGCTACTGCAGCACGCAGCAGCTGCAGCAGCACTCAGGTGCAGCAGCGCGCTACAGCAGCTCGCTGTTGCAGCAGCAGCAGCCACAACAACTGCTGCAGCTCGCAGCACGAGCAGCAGCAGCTCTAGCACCTGCAGCAGCAGCAGCAGCAGCAAACAGCTGCTGCAGCAGCAAACAGCTGCTGCAGCAGCAGCAGCAGCAACAGCAGCAGCAGCTGCAGCAGCAGCAGCAGCAGCTGCTACAGCAGCATCAGTACCAACAGCAGCAGCGGCGGCCCCAAAATTCGCCGCTGCTAACGTCAGCACCCCTCTGCTGACATCACTACTGACGTCACTGCTGACGTCACTGCTGACGTCACTGCTGACATCATCAACAAAAAAAAGGAGGATGAAAGGGGAAAGGGGGAAGGCCAGAGGAGTGGGTAGACTTCCCACTCCCCCAACCTCCTGCTGAAGCAGCAACACAAAGACAACAACACAAAAAAAACACAGACACCAAGGCATGGCTGATAGTCCCGGCGAGGGGGGGTCCTCCTCTGATGGGGGGACCCCCACCCCTCCTTTCTTGCAGCGATTGCTGCAGCAGCAGCAGCAGCACCCGCCGCCGTTGCAGCAGCAGCAGCCGCCGCCGCCGCAGGACCAGCAGCTGCTTCCGCCGCCGCAGTAGGACCAACCGCCGCCGCCATGGCAACAGCAACTGCCGCCATTGCAGCAGCAGCAGCCACCGCCTCTACAGCAGCAGCCGCCGCCGCTGCAGCAGTAGCCACCGCCGTTGCGGCAGCAGCAGCCGCCGCCTCTACAGTAGCAGCCGCCGCCTCTACAGCAGCAGCCGCCACCGCCGCTACAGCAGCAGCTGCCGCCCATACAGTAGCAGCCACCGCCGCTGCAGCAGCAGCAGCCGCCGCCTCTACAGCAGTAGCCTCCACCGCTGCAGCAGCAGCAGCCGCCGCCCATACAGCAGCAGCCACCGCCTCTGCAGCAGCAGCAGCCGCCGCCCCTACAGCAGCAGCAGCAGCAGCAGCAGCCCACTGGTAACGTTGGCGGCACCCCTGACCCACTTGCTGCTCTTCAGCAACAACTCGCCGCCTTGACACAGCAGCTTGCGGCGTTACAGCCAGTCGTCTCCCAAACCGCCACCAGCGCGCTGCCGTTGTTCATCCCTCCAGGGCACGCTAGCCCCGCGGTGTCCGCCGCCACATACTACTTAGCACAACAGCAGACTCAGCGCCAACGGCAGACAGTGACCTCCGTCCTTGGCCCCACTCTGGGTGTCGGCCGTAGGCAGAAGGACTTTGAGACGCCGCCACCGCCGCTTCAGGCCGGCGAGCAGTTCCGGAGCTGGGAGCTCAGCTTCCGGATCTGGGCGCAGGGTGAGGGTCTGTGGGCCTACTACACCCTCCCTTACGACTCCACCCAGGCTGACCAGCTATATGACGCTGGTCGCGCCGTCCGCGCCCTTGTACCAGTCGCCCCTCCAGCTTCCCGCCTTGCCCTGGAGCCCTTCCTCTGCGACTTCACCGCCGGCGCCATCCCAGACCCGGCAGCCGCCTGGCACGTCCTCATCAGACCCCATCGCCTGTCTAGCGACGCTGAGATCAGCCGTCTGCTCCGGGAGTTCAACTCCCTCCACATGGGGGAGGCCGAGACGGTCACTGCCTACTGGCAGCGAGCGGAGGACATCCTCCGTCGACTCGGCAAGTCGGCTCCACCCCCTCTGTCCGCGCTCCTCACCATCAAGCGCGGCGCCACCAGCGCATACGTTGACGTCTTCTTCCACTATCCTCAGGACGTCCTCACCACCATGGAGGCCCAGGGCACTCTCATGCCCTGGGCATACGAGCTCTTCCTCCGCATTGAGGAAGCTTGCCAGGAGTCCCAGCTCCATCGCGCAGAGGCCCTTGCATCCCCTGCCGCCGCCACCCCTGCCGTTGCCTCCGTGGTCGTTGCCTCCCCCGTCGCAGCTACCTCATCGCCCTCAGGGAAGAAGAAGAAAAGCCGGAACAAGAAGGGCAAGGGTCCATCGCAACAGCAGCAGCAGCAGTCATCGACCGGTCTCAGCGGTAGTGGCTCGGTCTGCCACAACTGTGGCCAGCCTGGGCACGGGTGGTACACGTGCCCTCTCCCGACGGACGAGGCCCGCGTCATCGCCACCATGCGACGCCAGCGGGAGCGCCGCCTTGCCTTTGCCGCCGTCGCTGCTGCTGGTCCTACCACTCCGACCTTGTCCAGCACCGCTCCCACTCCGATGACTCCGCCTGTCCTGCAGCCACATGCGCCGCAGCAGTACTACCTGCAGCAGTACTACCCTCAGCCGTCGGCACCTCCGCCTCCTTCGTCGGCTCAGTCACCCTACTTCCCGGGCTCCGGCGCCGTCACTCTGCATTCTGTCTACACTCTTGGGCCGTCATCCCGAGAGCGTCAGCTGGAGCAGTTCATCGCGCTCCAGCTTGGCCTCCCTCGCCCTCCTCCCCAGGGAAGTGCGAGTTGCGTCACCTCCTGCCCTCCAGCCCATCCCTGCGTGACTGAGACTGAGCTGCGGTCGTGTCCAGTTTCCTCGTCTGTCTCCTCGTCTCCCGTGATCTCATCCACCCCATTCCTTGACGACATTGCATGGCTTGACGACTGGCAGTCTCGTTTCGCGCCTCCGTCCACGGTGTCCGCGTCCCTCGCGTGTTGCCATGTGACCGTGACTGATCTGGCGACCCCTGTCCAGGACCCTGCTGAGACCTGGATCATCGACTCCGGGGCCACGCATCACATGACGGCCTCTCGCGAGGCCTTCAGTATGCTCGGTCCCGTCGGCGATGTCTCTGGTGTTCGGACGGGCTTCGGACAGGTGGTACCCGTGGGGTAGGCGTTGTTTGTTTCCGTGGTCCGGCCGGTGACGTCTTTTTGACCGATGTTCTCTTTGTCCCTGGTCTTGAGCTTAGCCTCCTGTCCGTGACTGCCCTTGACCGCATGAGCATGGACGTTGTGCACTCACGTGGTGTCGGCACTGTGTCGTTGCGTCCGTCGGGTCTTGTCGTACTGCACGCCACCGCCTATGGCAACTTGTGGCACGTTCCCCGCCTCGCTTCTTCCCCTCCCGTCTCCTCCCCGTCGGCTGCGACCGGTCATGTGTTCGTCACCAGCACGCTTTCTCCTCAGCACACCCGCCTCTTGCACCGCCGCCTTTGCCACGTCCACTCTGCCGCAGAAGAGAGCATGCTCCGCACCCAGCCGGCCAAGGGCCTTGATCCGGAGACCTTCCCTCTCCCATGCCCCACTGAGTGCATTGACTGCGCTCAGGGAAAGATGCACCAGTCCACGTACCCCCTCTCTTCCTCAAGGGCGTCCGCCCCCCTTGACCTTGTCCACTCGGACGTCATGAGCCCTCTCCCCACCGAGTCCGTCGGTGAGCATGGCCGTTATGTCCTCACTCTGACGGACGACTACTCTCGCTACCGTTGGGTCTTCTGCCTTCGGTAGAAGAGCGATGTCGCCCGAACCATTTAGGACTGGCTTGTCCTCGCGGAGCGCGAGTGTGGCCACCCCCTACGTCGCTTTCGCTCCGATCGCGGTGGCGAGTACCTGGGTGAGGCCAAGACCTTTCTCGCCTCCTGCGGTATCCGCCATGAGACGTCTGCGCCCTACACACCCGCCCAGAACGGCGTCTCCGAGCGGTGGAACCGCACCATGGCCGACGCCGTCCGCACCATGCGGGTCGAGTCCGGTCTCTCCGATGGCTTCTACTTTGAGGCCATGGCCTACATGACCTGGGTCTGGAACAGGGTTCCCCACGGTCCCCTTCCCCGCCAGTCCACGCCCTATCAGCACTGGTGCGGTCGGCGCGCTGATCTCCGCCCGGCTCGCGTCTGGGGCTGCGTAGCCATTGTGTGGCTTCCCGCTCCACAGCAGGGTGGCAAGCTTGCCCCCCGCGGACGCCCCTACACCTTTCTCGGTGTGTCTCGTCAGTCCAAGGCCTGGCGATTCAGGGACCCATCCCAACACTACATCGTCGAGTCCCGCGAGGCCCTCTTTTTCGAGGACCTATTTCCCCGCGACCTCATCCGCTCTGGCTCGTCCGTGTCCCTCCCGTCGCGTGGAGGAGTGGTGAGTCCGTCCTCCGTCCTGTCGCTTCCGGGTGACACATCACTCCGTCCCTCTGAGCCGGTAGCCCCGGTCGCGGCCGCTGGCCCCTCCGAGCCAGCTGACCCAGTCGGGTCTACTGGCCCCCCCGGGCCGGCAGCCCCAGTCGCGTCCGCCGGCTCCTCCGGGCTGGCAACCCCAGTCGTGTCTACTGGCCCTTCCGGGCCGGCAGCCCCAGTCGCGTCCGCCGGCTCCTCCGGGCCGGCAACCCCAGTCGCGTCTACTGGCCCCTCCGGGCCGGCAGCCCCACTCACGTCCGCCGGCTCCTCCGGGCCGGCAACCCCAGTCGCAATTGCTGGCCCCTCCGGGCTGGCAGCCCCAGTCGCGTCCGCTGGCCCATCCGGGCCGGCAGCCCCAGTCGCGTCCACTGGTCCCTCCGGGCCGGCAGCCCCTGTCGCGTCCGCTGGTCCCTCCGGGCCGGTAGCCCCAGTCGCTTCCGATGGCCCCCCCGGGCCGACGTCTCCAATCGCGTCCGCTGGCCCCTCCGTGCCAGCAGCTCCAGACGCGTCCACTCGGCCCTCTGGGCCGGCAGCCCCAGCTGCGTCCGCTGGCCCCTCTGGCCCAGCAGCGCCTGTTGCGTCTACTGGCTCCTCCGGACCAGTAGCACCGTCCGCCTCCATCGGCCCGTCGGACTCAGCACCATCTTCTGCCCGACCGCGTTACACACATGGCCCAGGCGGCACCCTCCGACCACGGCCAACAGTGAGCACGCAGACTGTCGCTCCCCGTTCCGTGGCGCCTCGACCCCCTGTGGCTCAACGTGTCTCCTCCACTCCCATGGTCGTGAGTGGGGACCCTGGCACAAAGGCTCTCGGCCTGACCACTTCTGCCATTATCGCAGATCTTCACCCGGGCTCTACAAGGGGGTACGCCATGCTTCATCACGAGCATCGGCATGCTGTTGTGGCCGCACTCGCACGCATCCCACCTGGGGCTCGTGATACACATGCCCTCTCAGTCCGGTCCACAGCGCGCCCAGAGGACCCTTCCACCCTACGCGAGGCTCGAGCCTCCCCTGAGGCCGCACATTGGGATGCTGCCTGTGCCGAGGAGCTCGCCGCTATCCGACAGCACCACGTGTATGACCTCGTCGACCTCCCTCCAGGTCGGAAGGCCATCGGTGCCAAGTGGGTCTTTCATCGTAAGTGGAAGCCTGACGGATCCTTGGACAAGTACAAGGCCCGTCTCACAGCAAAGGGGTTTGCTCAGGTCCCTGGGATCGACTACGACCAGATCTTCGCCCCAGTTNAGCTCTACATGACGCAGCCCCCAGGCTTCGACGATGGCACTGGGAGAGTTTGGCGGCTGCGGAAGGCCCTCTATGGTCTGAAGCAGTCGCCTCATTGCTGGAACCAGGAGATCAACAGTACGCTTCTCCGTGGCGGCCTCCAGCGCAGCACCGCTGACCCCGCACTGTTCATCAGCCCGCGAGGTCAGACCTTCGCCGCGGTCCTGGTCTACGTCGACGATCTCCTCATTGCGTCACCAGACGCGACAGCCATCCAGCACGTCAAGGACCTACTACACGCTGCCTACCAGATGAAGGATCTCGGTTCTGCCCGAGTCTTCCTGGGCATGGAGCTCGAGCATGATCGCTCTCAGGGCGTCCTGCATGTCCACCAGGTTGCCTATGTGCAGACCCTGTCAGCTCGCTTCGCCGAGGACTTGCCCCTCGTGCCCAGCGCTTCCTCACCCATCTCACCCGATGGCCAGGTGAAGTTGAAGAGTCATGACCCAGCTGTTGTGGGGGAGCCAGTTGATGTGACCACGTATCTGCGAGTCATCGGGTCACTGATGTTCCTGGCGACGACGACGCGTCCAAACATCGCGTTCGCCGTTAACCTCCTGGCCCAGTTTTCTCAGGAGCCGCGTCACCTCCACTTTGAGGCCGCGATCCGAGTACTGTGCTATGTCGTCTCGACCCCTCGGCGAGGCCTCATGTTCCGTCGTCAGCCGTCCGTCGTTGCAGTGGGTTAGACCGACAGCGACTGGGCCGGCAGTCCAGACGGTAAGAGTCGTACTAGTTGGATCTTTCTGGTCGGGGACACAGCTGTGTCCTGGCGCAGTGGCAAGCAGGGGTGCATTGCACGCAGCACTGCTGAGGGTGAGTACGTGGCCCTTGGCTCAGGCGCGTGTGAGAGCTTGTGGTTGCGTCGTCTGTTGTCCGAGTTGCGTCAGTCTGTCGCATCCATCACCTTGCATTGTGACAATGAGAGTGTCATGCCTATTGCAGACAATGACGATGTGTATCACACTTGCACAAAGCACATCAATGTTGAGTATCACTATGTGCGTTCGTTGTTGCACGACGGCAGCATCAGCATCGTGTGGGTTGAGACAGCACGGCAGCTCGCTGACTTCCTGACCAAGGCACTGAAGCGGGACTCGTTTAAGAAGGCTGTGAGTTCAGTCGGTGTGCGTCCGTGACTTGCTTTCTTTGTCTCTACCTGCACTTCTACATGTCCTGGGGGAGTCCGTGTGTTGACCGTGTCTCTGCCCGCCCATGTGCACTACGCCTGTGAGTCATGGGGGAGTGTTGGTTTTTGCGCTCATTGTGCTCTGTTGTGTCCTCCCGGCTTGTGTACATCGGCGTGCAGATGACTGACGGCGAGACTCGACGCCGATGGAGTGTCATCCGGTGGAGCCGACGCATGCTGAGGTCGTCTCGCAGTTCGCTGGAGCCTCCTCTCTCCGGTGACGTGTTCAGCTCCATCGGCAGGCCTCCTCGGCGGTCGCACTGCCGGCAGTCACTGCCACCGCAGTCGCTGTCTGCATGCGTCCGGCGCGTACTGTTGTGCCTGCGTCGTCATGCACTGCCTAGGGTCCCAGTTGCATGTTGCATGGCCCTGTTTGGCAGCATAAACCATCGTGGGCACTACCTGGGTTTAGGCTGCCATAAATCCTCGCTACTGTTTTTCTAGCGGATTCTGACCACACGGCTGCGTTCGCAGCGTCGGTATTATGGTATGGTCCAGTTTTCAGGCAAAACGGACGACGCCCGGGTTTTGGGCTGTCGGCTGTGTGGGAGGCCTCACCGAGAAAACCTGCCAGCCTGAACTGAGCTATTTTCTGATTGGCTGATGAACTGAGTAACAAGCTCTACAGAGCTAATTGGAAATAATTTTTAGGGCATGCAGGCCCATGCAATAACGAACATGAGCTCTGTGTGTGAGGCGATGCAAGACGGCAAGAATTTGGCTAAGTCTGGAACGCTGAATATAAAGAACAAGGAGAGATTACAAATGAGCCCCTAGCGGGCTTAAGTAGGGGCGCCGGCAGCTAGCCGCACCGGGCCCCGTCACCCCCGCTGAGCCGAAACGGGTCAGCGGGGAGAACACACTACGTACACCATGATAACAATAACGATGGTCTCCTCGAGGCACCGGAACAGCTCTCCGAGTACCCGGGTCTCGACCACCGAGAAAATAGGAACAGTGCCAGAAAATCTCAGAATCAGCGTCCAGACATCACACACGGCTTTCCGAACATCGGAAGCCCCACAATAGCCATCGGGTCTCCTCGTCGCACCGGTACAGTCAACCGGGTGCGCGGGTCTGAACCCACCGAGAAAACTCTCCTACCTCCTGACAAGCCCACATGGCTGCCGGAACGCATCGACCGCGTCTCGCCGGCGCTGTCGTAGGTGCTGGAGAAGTCTCGGTGCAGTCCGGAGGCCCGTCGTGTCGTCACGCCCTCCTCTGCCATATACCCCGAATGTGGGTATATCGGTAAACTAGCAGTGTCGGTCGTGACGGGTGGAAGCCACACAAACCAACANGGGAGGATCTCCTCGTAACACGGGTGCAATGCACCACGTGTCCGGGTCTCGACCAACAGCTCGCATGCACATGCCACACACAGTATAGCGACACACTAAGACACACGATCACATGGTCTCCTCGTGACACTGGTGCGATGCACCAAGTGTCCGGGTCTCGACCAACAGCTCGCATGCACATGCAACACATAGTATAGTGACACACTAAGACACACGATCACATGGTCTCCTCGTGACACTGGTACAACGCACCAAGTGTCCGGGTCTCGACCAACAGGGTGCTGCCATGTACATGCAGCTGTGCAGGCACGCAGCATGAGCCACATGCGGGATGCTGTAGATGCTCACAACAGAGCATGGACCTCCCCATGCATCTCCCATGACGTCGCGTCAGGTCGAGGTCCACACAACATTCCCCCTGGGTAGATGAACCTGGCAGCGATGTCCTCGATAGAGATGCTGACGTCGTAGCTGAACAGATCCTGGGCGATGAGTCATGTGGTGTGTCCAACATGCAGAGATAGCTCCCCCTGTCACGTGCGAGTCGAAATCCCTCCCTCAAAGACGAAGTTGTGTCTCCGGCTATGACTCCTCACGTGAATCTGCATCACCTGGGGTATACCAGTCCTCGCGTGACTGCCAAGGGTCCCAACTCACAGTCTCTCCTGCCTCCGCACTGCCGCGATGCATCTGTGTACGCCGGAGGAACAGGAATGGGCGAGCAGCACGCGTGCGTGGATGAAGTGGCGGAGCTGGCCTCGGAGGCCGGATAGAGCACCCTGAGGCACAGGGGTGTACCGCCGGAGGAGGAGAGCTGGAGCGACGAACCGGATCACCACTCGCGGATGAAGATGAAGATGGGGCAGGTGAGTCGGGTGGATGAAGGTGCGTGACGGCAGCAGAAGAAGGAGGAGCGATGATGGGGTCGACAGGAGCGAGGATGGCGGAAGCTGAAGGCACGCTCACCTCTTCTCTGACAGTGTCTCCAACGGACGTCATACTCGGAGCGCGTACAAGATACTCCCCAAGCATAGGTGTGCCAGATGCTGCTGGTGCAGGGGTCGTGCCGATAGTACTGATGCTGCCATCCTCTAAGAATCGCTCACGCGCTGCCATCATCTCCCGCTGCAGCATCACTACACGCTCCTGTAGGTCGGCGTAATCTGCCTCGGACATGTTGAGGTGGCCGATGTCGACCTGGTGTAGAATAAACTCTGCCTCACTGGATGCTGCACATGCAGACTGCACAACTCGTGAGTACAGCGCCATCTGCATCTCTGCTGCTGGAGACGATGGAACTGGTTCTGCTGCATCCTCATGGGGATCAACCAAGCTCGCAATGTGCTGAGACGCTGGAACATCGAATGTAGCTGCAGGTGTCGCATCCACATCACAGCTCGTGTCTGTCATGCGAGGAGTGAGCGATCGCATGCCGAGAGAGAAGGAGAAGGAGGAGTCGTCAGAGTCCGTAGAGCATGTGGAAATGTCGTCCGTGCAGGTACTGCCACTCTCAGCGTCGATGTGATCGGTAGGGTCACCAAGAGGGGAAACCGAGGGGGCAGAACTCAGCTCCTGCTGACGAGGTGACTCCGCCTGCGTGTAGGGATCTGTACCACTGTACTCAACTGCTGCCGTAGTGGACACAGGTGTGCAGGCGTCCGGGTCGACAATGCCCGTCAAGGCGACCAACAAGCGCAGCTGGCGCTCACGCACCGTCTCGCCGGGAACGCTGGTCGCTACCACCTGCTCGATGATAGAGTATGGATCATCATCTGACTCCGTCATGTATGTCGCTGCTCCGTCGTGGGTACGGGAACCCGGAGACTGTGGGAAGGTAGACGACTCCTCACGCTGAAGCTGGTCCTCATGTACCGCAGATGAGACGGTGGAGCCTGTTGTGTCTGCTGTAGCATATGTCCCAGCGATGTCTCTCAGAACTGCTGCTCTCAAGAATGCCTCAACCTCCAAAAGATCAACCAGCTGACTCTGCTCATGCACTGCGTCTACTATCGTACTGGTGTGAATCTCGTGCGCCAACGCCCCCGGAGATCCGTGTGGGGCATCCCGATCCGCACAAGACTGCTGTGCCACCACCAGGCCGCTACTGGTCGGAGTCGCGAGTGGCATCGCCAAGGCACGCAGGACCTGCACTCCTCCCGATGCAACCTGCTGCTGCATAATGTCCGGCTGCTGCCCCAGCGTAGATGTCGATCTCAATGACATGCACGTCCCAAGTACTCCAACATCCGCCGGACTCGTGTGAGTCTGCTGCACAAACTCTGCCAAAACTCTGAAAGATGCATCCTGATCCGTACCGGACCCGTGTGCCACCGCCGGGCCGCCACCGGTAGGAGCCGCGAGTGGCACCGCCCAGGGACGCCGGGCCTGGACACCTCCTGACGCAAGCTGCTGCTGTACAAGATCTGGATCCAGCGCAGACGTGGAAGTCGAGCTCGATGATACGCAAGTCTGCACCATAACCTCCATGTCGGGATCAGACTCACTCCCCCTGGACCCAACTGCGGATCCTGTCGCTACTGTCGCATCACGCAATGCGCGGTGACCACACTCCCCCTCGACAGGTACAGCAACGAAGGTCGAGGAGGTGGAGGATGTATCAACACCAGCGCGAGCACGCCGTGCGGAGCGCTGACGACGACGTCGCAGAGTCACTCGACTGGAACGACTGCTGGAAGACAAGTCATCGCGGGGTGGCGGCGTGGTCATAGCAGAGTGGAGGATCCAAAGGATGGTGTCAACCTAGGACTGGCTGGCAAGTGAAGTTGAAGGGACACCATCGGATGAGGAAGGAGGAGATGATGGAGGAGATGTGGTCGAAGAGGCCGTCGACGAACGAGTAGCAGAAGCGCGCTCAGTGACAACGAGGTCACAAAGCCGCTGCACCGTCTGCCGTAGGCCGCGGATCTCGGCGAAAAGACCCCGAGGGATCCCGAGAGTCGCTTCGCGCTCCCTCACGCTGCTGCCGGCGTGGCGCCACGTGGCGCGTTCTCTTCGCGTTCCGCCCACTGCTACTGCTTCTGCTGCTCACACGCCCCCCTGTGCTCTAATACCAAATTGGAAATAATTTTTAGGGCATGCAGGCCCATGCAATAACGAACATGAGCTCTGTGTGTGAGTGCGATGCAAGACGGCAAGAATTTGGCCAAGTCTGGAACGCTGAATATAAAGAACAAGGAGAGATTACAAATGAGCCCCTAGCGGGCTTAAGTAGGGGCGCCGGCAGCTAGCCGCACCGGGCCCCGTCACCCNCCTCGCTGAGCCGAAACGGGTCAGCGGGGAGAACACACTGCGTACACCATGATAACAATAACGGTGGTCTCCTCGAGGCACCGGAACAGCTCTCCGAGTACCCGGGTCTCGACCACCGAGAAAATAGGAACAGTGCCAGAAAATCTCAGAATCAGCGTCCAGTCATCACAGACGGCTTTCCGAACATCGGAAGCCCCACAATAGCCATCGGATCTCCTCGTCGCACCGATACAGTCAACCGGGTGCGCGGGTCTGAACCCACCGAGAAAACTCTCCTACCTCCTGACAAGCCCACATGGCTGCCGGAACGCATCGACCGCGTCTCGCCGGCGCTGTCGTAGGTGCTGGAGAAGTCTCGGTGCAGTCCGGAGGCCCGTCGTGTCGTCACGCTCTCCTCTACCATATACCCTGAATGTGGGTATATCGGTAAACTAGCAGTGTCGGTCGTGACGGGTGGAAGCCACACAAACCAACAGAGCTGGGGGGGGGGGGCTAGAACTTGGAGGGGTCCCCCATTGCTGTTCATTCTTCATTCCTAATAAGTCATTATCAGTTTTCAGCTGCTTTCTGGCGCTAACTCTGGCGCGCGCATTTCTGAGTAACAAAACCCAGAGCTTCCAGACTTAGACTCTAGAGCAGCAGACTGAGGGGGCAACTGACTTAAGCAACGAGAGTGGAAGCCCGCACGCTGCATCAACAACGTTGCTGCCCCAACCTGCTGCATAGTTTCCATTTACGGCCACTTCCGCGTTCAACAATCCACAAAAAGACTTACATGCACACCATCTCCTTCGCTAGTTCCGGCGAACATTGCAACGCATCAGTGCTCCGGCGACCACCGAGAAAATATGAGCAGCGCCAAAAGATCTCATATTTTCTCGGTGGTCAAGATCCGGCGAACATCGCAACGCATCATTGCTCCGGCGAACATTGCAACGCATCGGGTCTCCTCGTCGCACCGGTACAGTCCACCGGGTGCGCGGGTCTCAACCCACCGAGAAAACTCTCCCACCTCTTGACAAGCCCACATGGCTGCCGGAACGCATCGACCGCGTCTCGCCGGCGTTGCCGTAGGTGCTGGAGAAGTCTCGGTGCAGTCCAGAGGCCCGTCGTGTCGTCACTCCCTCCTCTACCATATACTCCGAATGTGGGTATATCGGTAAACCAACGGTGTCGGTCGTGACAGGTGGAAGCCACACAAACCAACACATACTCTAAGTGCAGTAGTTCCAAACTTTGCTCGATCAGCAAGTGGTCCGATGGAAGTCCAACGACGTTGTTGTGCTCCCAACCACCCCC
>SZWC01014642.1:0-25797 GCA_023375785.1 Penium margaritaceum
TGTGAAATCTTCCTTGTGCTGATTATTTTTCATGTGCGTGTCGGCTATCAGTCGTTGTGACCTCTGGCCTTGTTGCACACTCATCACACTGATGCAGGTGATTGACTGAGAGTGAGACCATGCCACTGGATATGACATCGTTGAGGGAAACAACAAGGTCGCTAAGAAGTTATGCTATAATCCGACCTCATCTAGAGTGGGAGAGATGTAGCCCCACAATTTGTGCCCACCTAGTGCAACACAGAAAACTAGCTGCCACACATTCATGATCATTAGTTCTGTTGGAACCATTGGTTCTGTGCTGTGAGGGTGGGTAGCCAAGCTCATTCTCAGGCCAGGTGCTGCCGGAATCTTGTCTGGCTGCTAGGCTTACAGGTACTTTTTTACCATGAGTGGTGTGGGTGAAGTCCCAATTTCCTCGAGGGATCATGCAACTGCGAGCCTGCTTCTTGCTCGCTTGATCCCCTCATCCCCTGATGCCCACCACCTTGCTACTCACTCACTTGTGACTTCCAACTTCCCTTAAAATCCATGGCGTATCTTCCTCACATGCATCCTCTGCTCTGCTACCCTAGCTGCTATGTACTTGTATTCAAGGATACATGGTCACTCCTCTGAACCATAATAGGGGGTTTGCATATACAAGAAAAAAAGAAGAAGAGAAATTCAGCACTCCCTCTCAAGTATCACAATACTGAGGGCTGGTGACACCTCGCGTTCTGGCTCTTCACAATCCGCTGCCAATGTTCTCCGCTTTCTCCCTCAATGATACTCGTCGTACCCCTTGATTGCGATCCTTGTGATTGAGGGGTTGCAGCATCTTGAAACTGAGGAAATATGGATACACCAGGTATGATTTTCACATTCTAAAGGGGCGTGGAAAAGACAACTGTGTAAATTTATCAAGGAATAATGTTTCCCCTCTTGTCTCTGCACGAGGCCTACCATATGTACTCTAATTCATGTGGAGAGTCCATCATGGACAGTGCCTTATGCCGAATACCGTGATTTTGGCATGATCATCAAAGAAAAGGCAGTGACAAGCCACATAGTGGTCTAGCTACCGGTATTGAGGTATCGTGAGAGAGAAGACATACATTTTATAGATGTCAACGTTGTAACTTGTAACAGACAGTAGAAAAAACGGATAATTACGTGTAATGCTTGTTTGTCTTGCCGTTCTATGAACTACCAAATTGTTAGCTCAAGAGAAATGCCAACAGTCTTTATCTCTTTCTTTGATTTTTTCTTTGCTTCCTAACGCATCCCTAGATAGAGAAGGTTTCTTTTCTGTACATCATCGAGTCTTCTCAAAAACATGTTGGAGCAATAACATGTATCAAGTCGACAGTAGCAGGCCATTTCCAAGCATCATTCTCTGCGCAAAAAATGCATCCGGTGATGGTAAGAGCACTGAGTTCTTAAGTCTTTCCAATAATTATTTCAACCACGGGATGAAAATTGTTGTTCCGGTACCTGCAGATGGAACATTGAGAATTTAAAGAGAATTAAAAAACTTTCAGAAAACTTGCAACAACAAATCTTTGTTGTCCAAACAGTAGGTTTTGATCATGTCATGAGTAACTTTGAGACGTTGCAATAGTCAGAACGGGACAAATTTCCTTGTTGGTGATGTTGTCCATGGATGGGCACGTACCATTGTCATTTTAGTGTCCGTACCTCACAATGAAGCCGGTTTCCTTACTGTACTCGTGAGCTATCTTTGCACAAATCATTGTTGTAGGATGCATTTGACAGAAGTAGGGAAATGTTTTCCATATTTATGATTTATGAATTCATGAAAACATCGATGATAGGACGCAAGCCTATGCATCATGCATGCACGGTGCGAACTGTTATGTCCCAAATGTACACGAGTCTCTAAAATCTGCAAATGGGTATTTCTTTCCTTGCATTCATGACCCACCCCGGGTAGACCTTGGGATTTGTATGTTGTTCGGCCAAGGGAATTTTGCCTACCTTGACATCTGGTGTTCCACTCCCATAATTTCTCACTCATTCGACCACTTTCCATAAGGCTCGATAAAAGTATAGTGAACCATATAGATGTTTTGATACCATTTGGTCAATTTCTTGACAGTGCTGGACGTATTTGAAACCACGCCTCAATATTCTCAAAACCTTCCAACTTCTCGACAGAGTTTCTTGAAGCGACCACTCACGCCGCAACATTACACATGTCGTTCAGCTCAAGCGTCCAAGATGCAACATATGCCTCATTGTGGTTCTTGCTACTGTATAAATGCACCTGACTTATTCAACGCTCATCATCAAAGTACATTTACTACTAAGAAAAGATTACCCAACCGTCCCAACTCCTCAAATTGTCTTACGTTCCATACCTCATCCCTGTAATCCATCTACGTTCTTCTCAATGCAACACTTGGTAGTAGAGGGCAGCAGCGCTAGAGGAGTAACCGATGCATTAACGACAATGTGAAAACCTTGCACGAGTCTTCACCGCAACTCCATCATTCAGAAGTTCAAAGACCTTACAATGACAACTGTGAACGGAGCCAGCGTGCACTGCGATGAGCAGCAGTAACTGGAGGAGACTCCGGTGATGGATCAACAGCACATGATCAACAATGCTCTTCATCAAACGATGAAGTTGTGGAAATTTTTACCAAGGAATGGCATTAAGCTGATGACCCCGACGGCCAACCCGGCGACGGACCAATCGGGCTCGGCAAACCTTTCTCCCCTACCGTTGTCTGTCAGGATGAGACCTGGTATGGGACGCACCAACCGGCAGGCTTGCATTAATGAGAATCCGTACCACAAGATGTTAGGATGAGAGAGCCTTAATTCCCATGTACTCCAACAACTCAACGCGGCCATGGAGGAGCTGCAGAATGCACACATGCACTCACCAAGAGAAATCTTCAACTCTTGAGCGAACCCCAAATGTGACCAGCATTTCTTGAGTTTTTTTATCCTCCAAACTCCAACGGACCAATGGTCAAGATGTGGCTGAGTTTGGAGGTGCCTCATCACTGTTGGGGCCAAGAAAGATGAGCAATTGACCTCAATGCATTGCTTTTGCATTGCATGACTTTTAGTTGGTGGTCTGATGTAAAGACCATCCAACGACAGCAGGATACCGGCAGAGCTGGATCAACGGCTCACGCGACCGCTCTCAAATTGTCAATTTCAGGCATTATAGAGTTCGAGCAAATCAATCAAACATAGCACGCCTCTCACGATTTGGAAAATTGAACGATAATTCTGAAATGAAGTACAAGCTTCAATACATGCATATACAGTCAAGCGTGGTAGATTACACAGAGACCATGAGAAATCATCACCGGAATTGACCTCGTCTCCGATGAACATTGTTTCTACTGCAACAACAAACACAACATTATTGGAGCTATGACCATATTCACCATCTAAGATGACATTCTGCAAACAACCGCAGCAGCCAATCACACTGACAGCACCGACTAAAACACTGAAAGAAAGGAATCCAACAGTTGGCGATCCCAAGCCCACAATTCATAATGTGGCAGAGGGAATACATAGTCAACAGAAATCTTTGTCTATGATGGAGATTGAAGCATTTAATCAACGTAATAAATGGCTGTGCTAGACTTGTGTGAGACTGAGGTAGATCTTGCGTCACTGTTGGAAACAACAACAACAACAGGAAAGAAAGGGGGAAATTCATTGAGAGAGAATAACACGTCAAGAAGCGGCAAACAACAGCAGTAGAGGGCGGAAATTCTGTCCGGTCAAAGAATATGCACCAACCGATTGCGCAGCTAAGCGGCTCACGTGACCAGAGATGAGGGTTCCTGAGATTGGAATGTTTGACAATGGTTAAAAGGAGGACCAATTATGGATATTACTACAGGTATGACCAATGATTTACAAAAGTCGTAGAACGATACCGGCATTTTTGAATAGAGGAGCTTCTAACATCTTGTTACCATATTGTTTGTAAGAAACAATATGGTTCAGAATTTGGGTTCACAACACCAAACAAAGTGTGTTGGAAGGAGAATTCTTCGACCGCCGACTACAAATCCGGTGACTTTGTGAACCTCTCTGAATGAAAATCAAAGATTTGTACAATGTAACGGTCTGGATAACTTGCCCAATGATAGACCAAAAATTCATCCTTGGCAAGAATTCCTGTACGGACACAATCAGCCGGTATAATCAAGCAATAGAGTAGTCTATGTCAGCATCAATGGCAAAAGAAAACACCTGCATTTGATAGAGCGACCCAGATGCAGCGACAGTCATTTCAGGTGGAAGAGGTGGAAGCAGCAGAGGAAGTCATTTTGTGTCTGGAAGCACCAGACACAAAACTCCAGGTGATATGACTAGTCAAGGCCAAAATATATCTACGACATGGAGCACAAGCATGGCTAGTCCACATGGAAACAAAGGAAGTGGAAGAAATCATGCACAACCACATTGGCCTTGAAACCCAAAAAGTTTGCAACTTTTCTGGAGGAGTTTGCATTCCTCGTCGAGTAGTTTGAAAGATTTTTTCCCAGCAAACTACCCCAAGAGTTACCTCCACACTAAATCATTGATCACTAGATAGACCTGAAGCCGGGTAGCAAACCAAAGATTAAGATGACCTATCGGATGAGCGACCACAAGGTAACCAGATTCAAATAGCAGTTGGATGAGATGCTCGTTCAGGGTTCATTAGGCCACCTACGTCACCCTACACAATACTTGTATTTTTTGTTCAGAATAGAGCCAGAGATATGCGGATGTGAGGGGATTTCCGGGAACGACATCACCATCAAGAACTGATATCCTCTCCTGCGAGCAGAAAAACTTCTTGACCAAATCCTTGGGGTAAGAATTTTTACCAAAATCGACCTTCGCATCAGTTATCATAAGATCAAAATTTCTGATAAGGATATAGAGAACACGGAATTGTGCACTGGATTTGGGCACTTTTAGTTCATGGTCATATTGTTTGGAGTCACAAATTCCTTCACAACATTCATGGCAGCAATGAACAACATTTTCGGTCGTACCTCGATAACTTTGTCGTTGTGTCTCTTGACATCATTCTGGTGTACAGCCGCACCCCGGAAGAGCATAATGGACATCTCTGAAAAGTTATGAATATCTTAGAAAGATGAAAATTTTCAAAATACGACTCAAGTCGTCATTTGATCAAGCTTGTAGACAACATCACCAGCGACACACAGATCACCGTTGACCCAAAGAAGGTGGAGGTGGTCACTGATTGGCCGACATTGACCAACGTACGAGATTTATAGGCCTTTTGGGGGTTCTGCAACTATCCAGCAATTAGTAAAGGACTACATCCGAATGAGGAATCATCTGATCTCACTCGTAGAACTACCGAGTGGAGTTGGGGAGGCAGTGAACAAAAAGGGTTTCACTCTTTAAGAAACGCTCTGACCTTGGCGCCGGCCCTACAATTGGCAGATCCAACAGAGGACTACATCATGGCCACCCATGCATCGGACTGAGAAATCCGAGCATTTCTCCTCAAAGACAATTTGAGTGGATATTTTCCAATCGCGTATGTGTCACAAAAGATACACGGCCAAACCTCAACTCTGCAGTACATGGAAAAGAAAATGCTCGCAGCCATGCACGTGTTCAAGATTTAGAGGTGTTACCTGGAATGCCAATGACCACGTACTCAAATATCTCAAGACTCAGCCAAAATTGAGCTCTCAACAAACTCAATACATGGGGTTCCTTGTGTCCAACTTCAATTACGACATTGAGAACTGACCTGGATAAACAAATAAAGTGGATGCTCCAAGTTGGTTATTACAATACATACCCAAGATTAACAGTTTGCTTCTTGAATGTGACTCATACCTTGTGAGGCTGTTCACGAGGTACGGGTTGCGTCGAGTTTGTCGGGTACAAAAAGACCAATTTTTGGTTTGATAATCCCTACAGTTGACAGAGGTTAACTTGCCAAGTCGCTGTACCACCAAACGAGGAGTTCTAATGAATGCTATTGTAAGAATGCCACGACAGCTCCTGGTGGGTGCTTTGGTGAGGACACGATGCTCAAGAAGCTAGAGAAGCATTATTGGTGGGACCTAATGCAGGCGGACGTGGCAGCATTTTGCATATTGTGTGACACCTTCCAGCGGCAAGAAAATCGTTGCATGAGGCCACCATGACTGTTCAAACCACTCCCTATTCCAACAGAGCCGTGGTTTACCATCAACATAGACTTTGTGACAAGACTGCCTAAAACTCCGTAGGACTACGATGCCATCCTCATGGTGGTGGATCGATTTTCCAAAACATCGCACTTCATTTGGACGATGATCACTGATCGCACTTCATTTTGTCTCACATCTACAAAGCATGCCATAATCACCATCAATGACTAAGATGACCACGTCAACCATTGTTTTTGGTGCAAAGTGATGACACAATATGGTAGTCAGATCTAGCTATTAACGGTGTTCCATCCACAAACCGACAGGTACACAGAGTGGACCAATCATATGCTCAACAGCTCTTCCACACTTTATGCAAGCCGCACGGTAGTGATTAGGGAGCACAACTGCTGTCTGCGGAACTCATGTACGATTCTGAAACCTCCAATGCAACTGGTAAAATCTCATCCAAAGTGGTTTACGACAAACTTCCTGCCGCACTGGTACGACTCAATGCGAGAGCATATTCCCACGGTTGACATCCACCATTGGGATTTTTCTAGCATGTGAGGAAACACACAAGACTCTTACAAGGAAACAAGCAGCCATGAAGCAAGCATAGTGAGGTCAGCCATCACACGTTTCTTCACAATTTCTACGCCGCTCTGCCAGAGCAATATCTGCCAGCTACCCCGGCTTCCGTTGTTTTGTTCCCGAAGGTTCTAACTCATTGGACCACTTTCCAGAAGGGCCGGCGGAAGTATCGCAAACCATATTGATGTTTTGATTTGTTCAGTTACCTTCTTCACTGTGCCAGACTTTGTTGAGAGACTGCGCCTTGATATTCTAGAAGCTCTCCAACTTCTTGGCGGTGTTCCTCAAAGCGGCCACTAACAACGCAACGTTGCACGTGTTGCTTGGCTCAAGCATGCAAAGACCAAACATATGCCTCATTATGATTCTAGCTACTCTATGTTACATCCATCACGTACACGAGTCCCTAAACTCAGCGAGTGGCCATTTTTTTTCATTACATTTGTGGCCCACCGCACGTCAACGTCAGAATTTTCTACCAATCGATAGGGAATCTTAGCCACCTGCCCCAACCTCTAGTGTTCCGTTCCAGAGATTTGAACTACTTGACCACTTTCCAAAATGGTAGACAAAAGTGTCCTGAACTATATCAATGGTTCGATATTGTTCTCTTGACTTCTCGACAGTGCTGGATCTTTATAAAACCGTGCCACGATACTGTTGAAGCCCCTTCACTTCTCCATATTGTTGGAGCTTCTTGAAGAAGCCACTCGTGGTGCGACCCCGCACGCATCGCTAGGCTTGACCGCCAAGCTCCCAACACATGCCTCGTTCTCATTCTCAAAATTGTATATATGTGCTCAAATCACAGGACACTTGTGGTTGAAGTACACGTATTGCTTAAACAATTTATCTATTTGTCCCAAATCCTCAAATTATCTTTTGTCCTGTACCTCATCCATCTGAAACAACCTATGTTCTGCTCGGCGTAACACTTGGTATCATGGCGCAGCTGTGATAAATGGGCAACTGACACATTGAATTTGTGGAAAAAATCTTGCCTTAGTCTTCAGTGCATCTCTACCATTCAGAAGATTTCAGACTTTGCGACGACAATGGTGAACAGAGCGAGCATAACCAGTGACAAGCAATAGTCTCCAGCAAATACTCCGAGAAGGAGGGAAAAGTAACATGTCAACACCAAAGTACTTTAGACAAAGCAGAAAGCAATGGAAACCTTTGTGGTGAATGGTGCAACACTAACAAGCCGGACGGTCAACCCAGTGACAGACTCATTGGGCTCGGGAGCCCGATCAGTGAAGACCTGTATAAGAAGCTGCCAGGACTCGGGAGCCTCAATACCTATCTGCTCCTACAACTCAATGTGGTAATGGAGGAGCTTTGGAATCCCCGTGTGTGCAAACTAGTAACCACTGAGAGAAATACATAACTCTTGAGTGAACCCCAGATTTGACCGGCACTCCTCGAGCCATTCAATCTCGCAAAGTTCAATGGACTGATGGTCAAGATGTGGATGGCGACTTTGGAGGTGTACGTCACATCTTCTGAGGTCTAAAACCACAAGAAGACAATTGACCTTGCGGCCTTGCTTTTGCATGGCACGGCTTTAAGTTGGTGGTCCAATCTCAAGACCATCCAACAGCCGTAGGAGACCGGCGGTGCCAGATCTACAGCTCATGCAAACACTCTCATGCCGTGGACCACATGCGCACTACCTCTTGAGAAAAAAAGTCTGACGTGGCACAACTCTCACGCCACCAGACACGCGGAGTGACTTCGTGTGTGCTATCCTTGTTCCTTTTGGGAAGTCAAATGAGAAGTCTGACGCACAGTACATACTCCAACGCCTACGTCAGCAGTCCGGCGTAGCGGAGTATATGAGACTGTAAAATAATCTCTGACTGTGACCTCACTCCTAAATTACCATTTTTCTAGGACAAAAACAGCCTCAAGCAAGATATTCAACAAGAAATTGCCATTTTTGATATCCAGGTTGACCTTCCACAAATGATCACAGCAATCAATCGCATCGTTAGCGCCAAACACAACGCTCGGATTCAGGAATCCAATGAATGGTGACCCAAAAACCACAATTCTTATCAAGGTGGAGGAAATTCACTGTCCACGGAAACCTCGTTCCCGATGGACATTGACATCGTCAATCAACGCAATCAACAGATTTGCTAGACTTGTCCAAGCCGGGTCATATCTCGCGTGACTGTCGGAAACAGCATGAGCAGATAATAAATGCAGGAAAGCCACACAAAAAATGAGGAGTCCGCAAAAGGCACAGGGCACAAGTAGATGGCAAGTTTGATGAGGGGTACGAGGATGACTAACGAGCAATATCTTTACGAGTAAAACTGAGGGGCTGCAAAAGTGGTAGAATGGTACCGGCACTAGTGGATGAAGGAGCTTGTAACAGCTTTGTAAGCAACGACGTGGTCCGGAATCTGGTTTGCAGACCGAATCGGGAGTGGTTGAAGAAAAAACCATCAATGGATGAATACATGTCTGTTGACTTTGTAAACCACTCCAATTACAAATAAACAAATTGCATGATGTAACGGTGTGAAGAGCTTGCCCAATGAGTGACCAGAAAATCATCCTTAGACGAGATTTGTTTTACCGGCACAATTCGCAGATTGACTGAGTTGTTCTTCTATGCCCCATGGCCACTGCTATGGCTTGATGGACAGGTTGGGCATGCACTGCTCCCTTGGAGTAAGTCCCCCAAACCTTGTTCGTGGTGTAAGTCCAAGCAAGACACCAGAAGTGTAGTGCAACGGATAGCATGTTGGACTTAGGGACAACAGGTCCTGCGATCGAGCCTTGATGTGCGCAGGAAGGCTTTTGACCTTCCTACACAGGGAAGTTTCTTAGAAACATCCTCATGTGTGAGGAGAGTGCACCACTTGGCGGTCAGTGGATGCGTCAATTGACGGACTGGTGAGGTGGTGTGGAGTGACCACCCCAAAAGTGCCACTACCCACACACCTTAGAAGCCAGGCCTAGGACTATATGCACCAGGCTCAGTCCTCATTCTAATGACACAATCTGGCCTTAGATGCTCCTCACAGAGTTGTCCGACTAAGGAGCAGCATAAAGAAGACAATGGTTGGTCTAAGCCCCAGGAGTTAGTCTTTGAATAGCACCTCGCGCAAAAGTGACAAAGTGTTAAGTGGACACAGTTGCTAGCAAGTGATTGCCTAGGATATGCTCAGTGTGGAACCGTGATCCTGAGGGTGATGTTTTCTCCTAGCAAAAATGCTAGGAGTAGACGGCAGGTGCTATTGTGTGGGCCCTGTTTTCTAGTCCGTTTGCCTCTGGCCGGTTGACAGACTGGAGTAGTAGATCGGTCTACGTCAACATCGCTAGTAGAAAACGACATCTGCCTCTTGTTGAGCGACCCACAACGCAACGGCGGATTATGGAAGCAACCGAGATGTCAGTAGAAGAGGAAGTTATGGTAGCCAAAAAACACCCACGGACATCTCTAGATGTGGCCAAGAGGTACTTGAAGCGTAGAGCTCAAGCGTGGCTAGTCAACGTGGAGGCAGGAGAAGATGAAGAAATCACAGAAACTGAGGCGGCGATGCCAACCTAAAAAATTGAGAAGTTAGAAGGAGTACAAGAGGAGTTGGAAACACTCATTAAGGATTTTGAAGGGAAATTTTCCAACAAACTGGAGCAAAACATTGACCATCTCATAGACCTGAAGTCAAGAAGCAGTCCGATAATGAAGGGGACCTATCGGATGAGCGATCACGAGCTGGCCAAACTCAAGAAGCACCTGGGCAAGATGCTCGGTCACGTGTTCATCAGACATTCCATGTCACCATATTCTGCATTTGTACTTTTCATGAAAAACAAATCCATTGAAATGTGGATGTGCATGGACTATCGAACGTTGAAAAAGATCACCATCAAGAACCGCTACCCTCTTCCATGTGCAAACAAATATTTTGATCAATTTTTACCAAATTGATCTGTACAACAACTGCCACCACATCCATGTATTTGATAAGGACATAAAAAACATCATTTTGCACTAAGTATAGACACTTCAAGTTCACGGTCATGCCGTTTAGACTCACCAATACCCTCTCAATTGTTTTGGCGGTGATGCACAACATATTCCATCCGTGCCTTGATGACTTTGTTATCGAGTCTCTTGACGACATCCTTGTGTACAACCGCAACCCACGGGAGCACAGTAGACATCTTGAAAAAGTTGTTGAAGTTTTACAAAGATAAACAAAGTCTGGAAAACTCTCAAACTGTGACTTTGGTCACTGTTTTATCGTGTTTCCGGACCATATAATCTGCACTGGACAAATCACATGGATGCAAAAAAGGTGGAGGCGGTTGCTGATTGGCTGGCACCCATGAACATTTGGGACGTTCAAGTTTTTTGAGCTTTTGCAACCACTACCATTGATTCATAAAATAATATGCTCCAGTGTCAGTGCCTTTCTCTAATCTCACAAAAAAATGAATGCTTGAGACTGGAAGGACAATAAACAAGAGGAGTTCCACTCTTTTCGAAGCACTCTGACCTCAATACCAACCTTGCAATTGGTAGATCCTATGGTGGACTACATCATGGCCACCGACACGTCCAATTGAGCCATTGGAGCCATTCTCCTTCAAGAAAATGGCCATGGGAAACAACTGCTCGTATTTGTTGAGAAAGTTACGTGGCCAGAACTCAACTACCCTGTGAACGAAAAAAACTAATGCTCCTAGTTGTGCACGCATACAAAATGTGGTGATGCTACGTGGAATGCCGACGATGCATCATCCGTACCGGCCATCATGCCCTGAAGTATCCTAAGATCCAGCCAATACTGGGCTATCGGCAGACGCAATGGATAGGATTTCTCTGTTTTTGGTTTTCTCTGTTATTGGCGTGTGGGTTTTGAGTCTAAGCATGATCTTTCTGGTCACCTCACGCTATGTTTCTGGGAGTGGAAGACAGTTGTGAGACAGTCACTTTTGCAAAAGGAATAACACGATTTAGCATTAGTTTTGGAACATGGACATGAGCTCTCCAACGCACCAAACTGTGCGCGATTCGGATCACCGTAGCTCCTGCTACGTCAGCCAAAGCGAAGTACCCCAAACCAGCCGCTCAGTCAGCGGCGCGCACCACGTCGCCCGCCAATGCACCTTCACACATCAAGGACCCATTAAAACCATTCCAGAGGCGCAGATGTCCCTACGAATAGTGGCGGCACCCCTCGCGCTTTTGGGGTCTGTTTTGATGAGTTGATCATTGAGTTTAGTGATGGGGTTTCATGTGGGTCGAAACCTGTTTGCGGACCTCCAGTTGGAATTTTGATGAAGTCCCCGAGTAACAAAACATTATGCAGAGTTTCGGACGCTGAGCCAGAATTTAGGCTAAGTCCCTCGGTAACAAACTGCACTACTGACATCCGGCAGACTATTGACCGGACGCCTCGGCAGCCCTTCCGGAGCAAAATCCCCAGATGGAAATTTCTTACTCGGTCCGGAAAGTTATTCACTGGAAGTCAAACCGCGGCCAACTCCCAGAGCCGCAGCGCACACCCCAACGTTGGAAGCCCATATCTCCCTCGTTTCTTGTCCGATTCAGGTGAAACAACTTCCACCAATTTGAGCAACTCGTCAACTTTTAGAGGCAATCCTCCATTTTAGGATAAGAGCAATAATCAATCCACCAGATCCAACTGCGAGGATTTTCCTCTCTCTATTGGCTCACCGGCGCCTCCCAGCATCACACTTATGCATGCAGAGGGGCAAATCATCAACATTCTCCCCCTTGCACCTGCCATTTCCGCTGCTCCTGCTTGCTCTCACTCATCTTCCGCTGCACCCTCCTGCCCATCATAGCTGGTCATCCCAAGCCTGGCCACGCTCATCGCGGGCCTGTCCACAGGTTGCGCTTTGGTCAAGCAATTCACAAGCATGTAGTCTATACAACAATGCTGCAGCACCACTTGCCCCTTTTCAACCATGTCTTGTGCGTAATGATAATGCATGACAATGTGCTTTGTCCTCTTGTGATGCGTCGGGTCGTTGGTTAGCAAGATGGAGCCTGTTGCGGCACGCCCAGCTCCCCCAGCAACCTGCTGAGCCACATCGCCTCCTTGACCACCTCAGCCAGCGCGATGTACTTTGCTTCCACTGTGGAGGTGTCAACACAGTCTTGCTTTCTACTGTACCACAAGACCGTTGCAGGAGCGTGGAAGAACACATAGCTAGATGTGGAATTCCACTTGTTCACATCGTCAACGTAGTCTGCATCCGTTTAGCACACCAGACGCAAGGGGTCCATTGGTCCCTTGCCGTCGAGCCCCAAGTGTCCATGCCGCATTGCCTGTAGGTAGCAGAGGATGCGCTTGACCGCCTGCTAGTGTAGTGGCCCTGGATTGGCCACATACCTACTCAGTTGACCCACCGCATAGGCCAATTCCAGTCGAGTTGCCACCATGGCGTACATGATGCTGCCCATCACCGATTGGTAGGGCACCCCTGCCATATCATCCCGCTCTTCTTTTGTTTGCGGTGCCATTGTTGTACTTAGTTCATAGGTCATGGAGACCGGAGTACCAACTGGTTTGCAGTCCTCTGCGTCGTAGCGTTTCAGCACCTTGGCCATGTATTTGGCCTGCCCTACCTCAAGAATGCGCGCCCTCCGGTTCGACGTGATGCTCACCCCTTAGGTGGTAATCCAACTCCCCCATATCCAACGTCTGGAATCTGCTGCTCAGTTGCTCTTTTAGCCGCTGTAGGCTTCGCAGATCCCTGGAGCACAAAATCAGGTCGTCCACGTAGAGTGCGACGATCTGATGGAGCTGTTTGTCGTGCCATACATATACGCGATGATTTGATTCACAGTGCTTGAAGCCGAGTTGTGCCATGAAGCTATCCATCTGTTGGTACCAGAATCTGGACGATTGTTTTAGCCCGTACAAGGCCTTCCGTAGCTTGTACACCTTGCCCTCCGGTGCCTCCACCCCCTCTGGTACCTCCATGTAGATCTCCTTTTCTATGATGCCATTGAGGAAGGCCGTCTTTATGTCCATTTGGTGGAGCTCAATGTCCTTCGCGGCCGCCACCGTAAAGATTACCTGGATGCTTGTGAACTTGGCAACGGGAACGAGCGTCTCATCACAGTGCTCACCTTTACTCTGTGCATATCCCGTCGCCACCAGCCGTGCATTGTCTTTGTCAACCACACCTTCCTTTGTGAACTTGGTCTTAAAGACCCACTTTTGGCCGATGACCTCGGCATCTTTCGGACTCTCAACCAGCTCCCACGTGCCGTTTACCTTGATGGACACGAACTATAACTTGATGGCTGCATCTCATTGATCCCCTTCAGGCCATGCAAGTGCCTCTTGCACGGTAGTCGGCTCTGTTGATGCAACATGTACGCACCACGTCATGCCAATCCATTTTCTGGGCTTGCGTTGAAATGATTCCCCACTTTCCACTGCCTCCCGCTGCAGCACGGCAGTTTTGGTGGCGCATCATCGCTCTGCTGCAACCCCTCAGACTCAGCACGCTCCGGTGAATCATCGACCAGACAGCTCCCCGAGGATCTCTCTCGCTCTAGTGAAACATCACCCGGGCAGATGACGCGTCCGGTGGATTTTCCACCAACTCCTAATGCACACTCTGCTGGGAGTACACGCCTTGGCACCCTCGGTGCCTCATCTGCCGGATCCTTCTAGTGGATCTCCTCATTAGCTTGATTGTCATCGGATTCCTCTGTGTCGGCTGCCACCGCTGGTATAGCGTCGTGCTCTGATGACACATCCTCAACTTTGGCGTCCACCGGCTGCTTCTCATAGTCAAGGAGCTGGAACCACTCCCCGATCTTTGGAGAGTTCACCACGCCCACTCTCTTGTTGTTGAAGTAGCTCTGCTCCTTGTCAAAATCAACGTCTTGGCTGTGGATTACCTCCCTCTTATGCATGTTGTAGAGCCAAAATGCCATATGCATGCTCTCATAGCCAAGGAAGAGGTACGACTTTGCCTGCGGCTCCAGCTTGCTGTCGTGCCTCTGTGCAGCCTACACCATTGTGTGCGCCTTGCACCCAAACACTTTCATGTATGCCACACTTGGCTTGCACCCGCTCCAAACCTCCCGCGGCATCTTCCAGCTACTCTTCCCCTTCAACATCGCTATAGGAGTGAGGTTGATGATGTAGCTCGTGGTACGCACAGTTTCCGCTCAAAAGCTTCGCGGTAATTCCGCATCCACCAAAATTGTGAGTGTGTGCTCTCTGGAGATTGAGCCTTGGTGTGTGGAGAGCACAGTCACAGCGGAAAGATAAACTTGGAGATGTCTGGAAGCCAGCGCTGGAAAATCAAATTAATAAGATTGAACTGAGTACAGGGTATTTATACTGTCCGGCTGGCTTGCCAAAGCCGCAGCCTATTTCTTTCCTAGCTTGCTACACAAGCTACTTGCACCTATACTTGGTGCCCTATGTGCACCTGAACTCGATGCTCTACTTGCACCTATTGCCTTGTGCGAGAAGTCCCTGGCCATTGATCATCCCAATCGACGGTCCATCCTATCTCTCGGCGAGCCGCCTCGTTCCTCCCGTATGCCTCTTGGCGGTGGGTGTGGTCACTGTGTTGGACACGCTACCGGTGGTACTGCGACCGTCGCACAGTCAAAGTTACCGTTATGGGCTCTCCCGTTGACCACGCTCGATGGCAAGAGCTCCCGCTGAAGAGAACCCCTCGGCGGATAGCGTGTCCCACACGCTATTCGCCGAGGGGGAAACAGCCACCCTCGCATGGCGCGTTCAGAACGCCACGTGGGGGTTTGCGCAAAACAACCCCCTAGTGCTGGCGTGAACTACATGCAGGTGCTCACTCGCACGCTCACTCGCTTGATCCTCCTCCTCCTCGCTGTTGCAAGCCATCGGGGTCAAGCCAAACCTCCCAATGTATTTCCAAAGAACGAAGAATGCCTCGAATGCCCCCAAACCCCGGGTGAGACCCCGAGTATGCCGGCATATTGTTAAATTCACCCCCAAATACAACAACTTGTTACATTTACCCCCCCTGTCAGAGGCGCGACATCCTTGCACGCCTAGTTAATCAATTTCAGCCTGGGACTCCCAACTCCCATTAGCTGCAGGTTAACAGAGTTCAGCATCACCTGATCTCCCACTTGGAACTCCTCCGCAGAGCGATGCTTGTCAGCCTGTCACTTCTATTGCTTCTCTGCCTTCAACAGCCTTTACCGCACCATGTCCCAAGTGGTGGCAAACCCTTCAGCAATCTACAGCATAGTCGAAAGAGATGTTGCCGTAGCAAGGGCGACTGGGCTCAGTGGCTGGTGGCCGAAAACCACCTCAAACGGCAACTTCACTGCTGATGCTGACGCCGTTGAGTTGTATGCAAACTCTGCCACTTCGAGGTTCTCCTCCCAGCCCTCACCATCTGGTGGGACCATGCTCCACAGCAGCTACTCTAATGTCTCGTTTGTGTGCTCTGTCTGCCCATCGCTCTATGGGTGGTTTGCCGTGGTGAGTTGTACCCGCGTGCCCAACTTCTCCATGAGATTTCTCCGGAATCGCAAAGTGAAGCGTGGATCGCGATCTGAGACCACCAACTGCAGCACTCCATGCAACTTGATGACATGACTGAGAAGGAGTTGAGCTGTCCGGGCAGCTGTGATGCTCTTAGGACATGCAATGAAATGTGCCATCTTGGAAAACCGGTCCACCACCACCCACACTGTGTTGTTGCCTTGCTGCGTCACAGGTAACCCGCTAATGAAGTCAAGCGAGATGTCTGTCCATGGCCTCTCTGGTATAGGCAATGGTTACATCTCCCCTAGTGGCTTGGTCCTCTACGCCTTGATGCATTTGCACACATTGTGGCTGCTCACAAACCTCTTGCGATCAGTTCCCATTGACAACCACCTGTATTGGCGTGCCAAAGCTTTGAGCGTCTTGTCGAAGCCAAAGTTGTTGAAATAGTATGCACCTTGTCCACTTCCTAGCTGGCTAGCCACACATACACACAAGGCATGCACTGCTCTATGGAGTATGTCCCCTTGGTCTGTTATTGGATGGGCCAGGAATGCACCGCCCATAATGGGTATGTCCCCTGTGGCTCATCATAGGAACCATACCTTTTTTGGCTTGGTTTAATAGGCACTAGAGTCTGAAAGGAGAGGTCGCAGGTTCAAACCGTGCAACGGCCGCAATTTTCCTTGTGGCCCAAACTGGGATAGGCAGCTTCTAGGAAGCTTACTAGAGCATGCCTTGAGGATGACACTTGGTGGTCTAAGGACGCGCCAAGTAGGACTGTAGGTTGAGGTTGGCTCCACTGGATCCACTACAAGCAGAAGCTTTAGCAAAGCTCTGCAAGTATAAAAGCATGTACCTTGCATGCATCCATTTACAATTCTTGCCTTTGAGACTCCTCACAGAGTTTCCAACCAAAGGTAGACACTAAAGATCAGCATTCGTACTTCGTGAGGTTGCAAACCAAACGAACCTAAAGTGTGGATCCCTTGTTTGAGGGTGACATGTCATCTTGGTTGCAATACCAAGAGCGGTTGGCGGCCTCCCATGTCGGGACCTATTTTCTAGGCCGTTGCTATCTGGCTCATTGACAAAGGGTTATGGGCCCACGATCTGGTTCTGAAGGCACGCTTTCAAGACCGACTAGCGCATGGTCTTGCAAGGCGTACAGGTACAAAAGGTACATGAAGATTGGACGGCTCCATCTGCTCCATCGGCTCCATCGGCGTCTTCAGGTAGGGTGAGCGCACGTGGCGGACTAGGGGACGAGGAACAGCTCTGTCCATGTTGGACAAGACCCTCAAGCCGCAACGGGATCAAGCTCTACCCCTTTTAGAAGGCGGTACGACCCCGAGTCCGTTCTCTCATGACGGTACCACCACCTTAAGCGATCATCGGCAGGAGGGGTATGAAACAAAACCAACTGCACCTTTGACAACGGTCGCAATCAGTAGCCTCATCAGCCTCATCAGCCTCAACGAAGCAGAGTAGCAGCAAAGCAGAGAAGATGAGCAACCGCAGGAAATGGCGGATCCGACTCAAGCCCGCCTTGAGGCGGGTATGTCCAAATTCACAAGGACAGGCTTTCCCTTGTGGAAATGGTAGTTTGTGATTTTCATGAACGTGCGTGGCTACCTCGACATCCTAAAAGGGACCGATACAGCACCTGCCGATGCAACGGTGATGACGTATGCGGCTGACCTTGCAGCATGGACGATGAAGAACGACATGGCTCTTGCCATTCTTGTGACGTCCATCAATGAGACTCAACACTCCCACATCACAGGATGCACGTTGGCTGCCAAGGCCTACGCAAAGCTCTCACACGTGCATCAATCAAACGCCCTAGCCAACCGACTCTTCATCTTCCAAAGGTTGATGTCGATGAGGGTGAGCGAAGGAGAATTGATACCCGCATTTTTGCAGTCATTCGACAACGTGATCTAGGAGGACCAGCAAATGGAATGGAATCCCGCCTCCAACATGCATGCCATGATCCTTTTAATGGCGCTGCCGGAAAGCTGGGAGTTCTTGATCACAGTATTTGGCGGTTGGAAGGAGGTAGATCTGACGTATGAGGCTGTCGCCGAACACGTCTGCAACGAGTCCATGCGACGCAGTGGCAGTGAGGCAAACATCTCAGCCTATGCCTCTCGCTTTGGTGGACAAGGTGCAAGCTCTTACTCCAGTCAAGGCAACAGCGGAAGCGGTGGTAGTGGAGGGAAAGGCAATAGTGGCATGAAGAGTTCCAAGAAGCCCGGCAACTGTCACAACTGTGGTAAGGCTGGACACTCGGCTAGGGACTGTCGTAGTCCCAAGAAAGAAGGCGGGAACAAATGTGGAAAGGAGAAGAATGAGCTCACCAACATGATGGCTAGGGGGTTGTCCATGAAGGGCGCAGCGATCCTTAGGCCAGGGGTCATTCGCCCTTGACTCAGGCACCAACCACCACTCATCAAAATGGAAGGGTGGATTTGTCTCCATGGCCAAATGTGTCATGCACATCAAGTGTGCAAACGGCGGCATCGTCCAAGCCATGGGCTAAGGGGATAAGGTGATCACGTTCAATGTGAATGGTGCGGAGAAGGAAGTCAACCTTCAAAAGGTGGTGTAAATGCCCTCCTTTGCAGCAAACTTGCTGTCCGTCTCACAAATCACCGACAGCAACATGATAGTGGTATTCACCAACAAGGAAGCGATGGCCCTAAAAAACGAGGACAACCAGATTTTGTACACCAAAGACGATCTCATGCTTCAATTTCCAAGAGTCGATGGCCTCTACGTGCATCAAACCGAAGTCACCAAGGCGTCGGATGAGGGACTCACATGTGCCACCAAGACAGTGGCATCGGAGCCAAAGGATGCACCACCAGCGACTGTTGCGGCTGCCACATCAACCAAGGACACTGGTGCTCAGCTGTGGCACTAGCGACTTGGCTGCGTGGCCAAAAGCATGCTGCAGAAGATGCAGGAGCAAGAGGTAGTCCGCGGAATGGAAGGGTGCACCATGAAGCATGGCAAAGGGTGTACATTGTGTGAACCATACGTCCAAGCGAAGGCAAAGAAGAAGCCGTTTGGGAGAGGAGGTTCACGAGCAGAGCATGTCTTGGAGCTGATACACAGTGACGTGTGTAGACCCTTCCGCACACTGTCTAATGGAGGAAATAAGTACTTCCTGACCTTCATTGATGACCACAGCCGCAAGTTGTGGATCTACTTCCTCAAAACGAAGGGAGAGGTCAAGGAGAAGCTCCTCGAGTTCGTTGCCATGGTGGAGCGAAAAAAGTCCAAGAAGGTGAAGATGCTCCGAAGTGACAACGGGGGTGAGTGCGAGGCATGCAAGCCTTGGCTCAAGCATCATGGCATCCACCACGAGCAAACCACCCCTTACAGCCCCCAAAACAACGGCGTTGCCAAGAGGATGAACCAAACGCTACTCGGCATGGTACGAAGCATGTTTTTTGACGCCAAGCTCCCACCTCGCTTTTGGGCAGAAGCAGCAACAACGACCTCCTACCTCTTGAATCTCACACCAGCAACCGCCTTGTGAAAGCGTGGAAATGAGCAAGACAAGCAGCTGGAGACCCCACAAAAAACATGGTCGGGAAAGAAACCCAACGCATCTCATCTGAAGGTGTTTGGGTCAAATGCATGGGTGAAGATCCAGTCTGGAGAAGGTGGAGGCAAGCTGGATGCACGTTCCAGGAAGTGCATTATGGTTGGGTATGACACATCACACAAAGCCTATCAGCTTTGGACTAGGCAGCAGGCAAGCTGGTGAGGAGCCGCGACGTCGTGTTTGACAAACACACCCTTGAAAAGGGAGAGCTGCTGGACCCGAACCTCGCTCCCAAAGCAGGAGAGTGGATGATGTTTCTTGAGTCCGGAGACCAAGCACCCGACAACAGGCTCGCTTTGCCAGCAGGTGGTGGGAATGGGAGAGCAGCTGTGGAGGATGAAGCAGCATCTGACATGGACGCGAATACCGGGGCGTCCGGGGCTTTCGAGTCTGACTTTGAGTCTGACGACTCTTCTGACGACGATGACGACGACGACAAACCACCACCTGTGGAAGCATCAGCACCAAAGCAAGAAGCCGCACCGCTACCCCCGCGCAGTTTGCAAACAAAGAGAGCACCTTTGCGATATGAGGACGATTGGACTGGCCTTAGCTGGTCGTGCATGGCCCAGGGAGAGCCATCTACAGTGGCTGAAGCTATGAATGGCCCAGATGCGCCCAAGTGGAAGGAGGCAGTGGACAGCGGGTTTGCGTCCATTGCTGAGAACGGCATGTGGGTGTTGGTGGATAGACCCGACAAGGCCCACGTGGTGGAATCCAAGTGGGTCCTCCGAGTGAAGAAGAAGCAAGACGGCAGCATCGACAAGTTCAAGGCAGGGGTAGTGGCCAAGGGGTTCTCTCAATGCCTGGGCTCCAAGTACGATGAGACGTTCGCGCCCGTCGTGACCTTTGCCTCCATCCGGTCTCTTCTTAGAATTGCAGTCACAAAGAACCTGGAGATACACCAAATGCACGTCAAGATAGATTTTCTTTATGGGAAGCTCGACAAGGAAGTGCTGATGGAGGTACCCGAAGGATTCAAAGCTCCCAAGGACAGGGTGTGCAAGTTGGTGAAAGCGCTCTATGGGCAGAAACATGCCCCAAGGATGTGGTACAAAGGCAAGGACGGTTTCATGACCGGCCTCTCCTTTGCGCATTGCCAGAATGATCCAAGCATGTACGTACGCGATGATGGGACAGGGCTGATGCTGGTTGCCTGAAGTCTGACCTAAGCAAAAGGTTCAAGATGAAGGACATGGGTCCTCTCGAGTACTACCTTAGGATTGCCATCTACCGCAACCGAGTAGCAGGCTCCATCAAACTCAACCAAACCAAATACATCGGTGAGGTACTGAAGCGCTACTACATGGAAGACTGCAAACCTGTCAGCAACCAAATGACAACCGACACAAAGCTGAAGGCCTCCATGTTGCCAAGTAACGAAGCAGAATAAAGGGAGATGCAAGACATCCCCGACCAGTCCGCCATGGGTAGCATCATGTACGCCATGGTAGGGACTCGTCCGGACATCTGCTATGCTGTGGGACAAGTGAGCAGATTCGTGTCCAACCCTAGGCGACAACATTGGCAGGCAGTCAAGCGCATCTTGCGCTACCTGCAGAAGACACGTCACGTGGGCCTCGTCCTTGGAGGCCAAGAAGAAATGAACCCACTTCGCCTGAAGTGCTACACCGACGTTGACTGGGGAGGAAATATCGACGCCAGGAAATCCACCTCTGGATACGTGTGCATCTTGAATGGCGCTGCCATCTCATGGGCCAGCAGGAAGCAAGATTGTGTTTCCGTGTCCACGGCTGAGGCAGAGCATGTTGCTCTGTCTGAGGTGTGCAAAGAGACTCAATGGCTGCGCAGCCTGCTTGGCAAAATGACAGTGCCACAGAAGGATGCCACGGTCGTACACGTGAACAACATGAGCGCCATCTTGATGGCTGAAGATGAGATCATCTCCCGGCGAACGAAGCACATCGACATACGTTACCACTACTCACATGACCTGATCATGAAGAATGTGGTGCACTTGCAGCACGACGGAACGAAGAGCATGCTTGCTGACTGCATGACCAAGCTATTGGAGAGCGACTTGCACTATGCAGGCATTCGTGGATTTGGCATGAGGAGTGCGACAGAGGAAGGGTGGGCCCCAAAGCATTGATGGATCCCAGTAAGGGACAGATGGACAGAGGTGCAAGGGAGAGATTTGTTGAAATAGTATGCACCTTGTCCACTTCCTAGCTCGCTAGCCACACATACAGACAAGGCATGCACTGCTCTATGGAGTACGTCCCCTTGGTCTGTTCTGAGATGGGCTAGGAATGCACTGCCCATAATGGGTATGTGCCCTGTGGCTCATCATAGGAACCATACCTTTTTGGCTTGGTTGAATAGGCACCGGAGTCACAAAGGAGAAGTCGCGGGCTCAAACCCCGCGACGGCCGCAATTTTCTTTGTGGCCCAAACTGGGACAGGAAGCTTCTAGGAAGCTTACTAGAGCATGCCTTGAGGATGACACTTGGCGGTCTAAGGACGCGCCAAGTAGGACTGTAGGTTGAGGTTTGACTCTAGTGGAGCCAATACAAGCAGAAGCTTTAGCAAAGCTCTGCAAGTATAAAAGCCTGTACCTTGCATGCATCCATTTAAAGTTCTTGCCTTTGAGACTCCTCACAGAGTGTCCAATCAAAGGTAGACATTAAAGACCAACATGCAGACTTCGTGAGGTTACAAACCAAACGAACCTAAAGTGTGAACCGAGGGGCGCCCGGCGTGACGGTCACACGCCGAGCCCTTGGGATAAACCTCCCAACCCTCAACCCCTTGGTGTGTGGGCCAACCCTTGAGATGTCGCACAACCCTCTCCTAGCAGCAAGACCACTGCTAGTGACCGAGGTTCCCGCCGTGCGACTCTCCCGGCCGCGTTTGCACAAGGTGCGCTGCGGAAGACTTGTAGGATCGAATGGACGTGTGCGAGGCAATGCTTGGAACACAAGGAGAGTTGGGAAAGGAATGAATTCTTTAGACTTGATAGATCAGTACAAGGCAATGTACATAGTCTCTGGGTAAGATTGGCATACCTAGATCAATCCCTAGGCTTCCTTATGTACCAGCCCCTATGGGGCAGCCGAAATCTACTCAGCACTCCAAAGCCCTTTATTGAGGAGCAATCATGCAAATAACACATGCATCATGTAGTATGCGCTGAGAGCTTTCCAACACACCAAAGAATGCCTCAATCCGTGAAGAAACGGCTAAGTTATGGTCGTTTGAATACTCCACGCGTGACGGCCGCTGGCAGCACCGCCAGCGGGGGTCATAGCCGCCCGAAGCGCCTTTGTTTGCGAATTCAGCTCCAGCCGCCATCCCGAAGCGCCCATGGACCCCAATGAACCTTGCCTCATTGGCTAAACGTCAATCCAGGGGCGCTTCGGCTGCAGTGGGCGAGAAAGTCGCTCCGCCGTGCTCGGGGTCAAACCGGTACGTCTCCTGTTTTTTGGAGGTGCGCCTCCCACCTTTGCACGGCCGTATCTTTCTCGTCCCTGCACCAAATGACCCAGTTCTTGGGTCGATTTTGCATGGTTTTTCATGTAGAATACAATGGGAGCATCAAAGCATGCATATGACCTCAGCATGATGACGTCATCACCACCTCGACCGGCGGCTCCCATAACTTCACCCCCCCCTCCGAGGGCGCACCGTCCCGGTGTGCTCCTGGTACGCTCGGAGGACCGTGTTGACAGCACCGCCCCTGTGGAAATCGGTTTTGGGGACCCAGCAGTTGTGCTCAGGCCCATAGCCGAGCCATTGCACCAGGTATTGCCACCCGTTACCGCACTGACGGTGCCCGAGAATCTTCTGTACCACATACTCCTCTTCACCCTCCACCAAGACCGGTGGGGGAGGGGCCTGTCCCCGTGCCGCGAACTGCACATCCGGCTCCTTGTAGGCCTTGAGAAGAGAAGCGTGGAATACGGGATGGATCCCATAGTGGTCCGGCAGCTCCAACTCGTAGCTCACCGCAGACCGCTTCTCCTTGACCGGAGAAGGGCCCACCCACCGTGGCTTGAGCTTGTCGCTGCCCACCCCCGCCAGCTGCAGGTTCCGCGAGCTCAGTAGCACCTGTTGTCCCACCGAGAACTCCTCGGCTGTCTGGTGCTTGTCCGCTTGCCGCTTCATCTGCTGTTGTACCTTGTGTAGCGCCTCGCGTACACCGCGCCACACCTCTGTGAAGTCACTTGTAAACTGCTGCACCGCGGGTAGGTCCGACCCCGTTGCCATGTCTGAGGGACATGCCGGCTGCACCCCATACACTACCTCAAAGGGGGACTGCCCCGTAGAGGCATGCACTGCTGAGTTGTAGGCAAACTCAGCCACCGGGAGCTTGCATTCCCATCCTTCGCCATCCGGCTCCAAGATCCCCCGCAGTAGCTGCTCCATGGTCTGATTGGTGCGCTCAGTTTGGCCATCCTTTTGGGGATGGTAGGCCGATGAAAGAGCCACACGGGTGCCTAGCTTCTTGAAGAGTTCCTCCCAAAACCGGGAGGTGAAGCGCTGGTCGCGGTCCAAGACCATGCACTTCGGCACCCCGTGCAGTTTGATGACGTGTTGCAAGAGGAGTTGAGCCGTCTCTACTGCCGTGACCTTCTCCGCACATGGAATAAAGTGCGCCATTTTGCTCAACCGGTCCACCACCACCAGCACCATGGTGTTGCCCGTTGGATTCCGTGGAAGACCCCCCACAAAATCAAGTGAGATGTCCGTCCACGGACGTTCTGGCACCGGTAGCGGCTGCAGTTCCCTTGGCGCCCGTGTCCTCCGTGACTTGATTCTTTGGCACGTGTCACAGCTGCTCACGTACGCCTTACAATCTGCTCCCATCGTCGCCCACCAATATTGGCGCGCAAGCGTCTTGAAGGTCTTGTCATGGCCGAAATGACCACTGTAGTGCGAGTCATGCGCCTCTTCCAACAGCGCTTGCCGCAATGATGCACTCCGCGGAACCACAATCTGGTTCCCCTTCTCACGCCGCCAATACTGGCCGTCCCACTTGCATCCCTTCACCGTACTTCCGACAAAGTCCTTGTCCTCCGCATACCCGTGTGCAAACAAGCTGCGGATGATTGGAGATCCCGCCAGCACCGTGATCGCATGCACGCCCAAGTCCGGGCGACGCGAAAGTGGGTCCGCTGGATTGATCCTCCCTGGTTTGTACTCGATCTCATAGTCGAAGCCGCCCTCCAGCAGCTCCATCCACCGTGCCTGACGACGACTCAGGTTCGGCTGCGACGTGAGGTACTTGAGCGCGTAGTGGTCCGTGTGCACCACACACCGCCGTGCCTCAAGGTAGCACCTCCATTGCTTGAAGGCCTGGAGCACCGCGAGCATCTCCTTCTCGTGGATCGGGTAGTTGAGCTCAGCCCCTTTAAGCTTCTTGGAGTAGTACGCAATGGGTTGTAACCCCTTCCCTTGGTTCTGCATCAGCACCTCGCCGATTGCATAGTCGCTTGTGTCCGTCGCCAACACGTACTCCTTGCTCGTGTCCGGATGCACCAACACCGGGGCTTGACACATGGCAGCCTTCATTGCACCGAAGGCTTGCCTCGTTCGCACCCCACTCCCATTGGCGCCATTTCTTGAGCAAGTCTGTGAAGGGTGCTCCCATTGCCACGTGCCCCCGGATAAACCTCCGGTAGTAGTTCGTAAAACCCAGAAAAACCTGGATGTCACGCACGCACGCCGGCATTGGCCACTCCTGCACTGCTTCCACCTTTTTTGGGTCCATGCAGATTCCCCTCCCGCTGACAATGTGCCCGAGGAAATCCACCTCCTGCTTGGCGAATTCACACTTGCTGAGCTTGGCAAACAGCCGCTCCTTTCTCAGCACTTCCATCACCGTCCGCAGGTGCTCTTGGTGCTCCTCCATCGTTCGCGAGTAGACAAGGATGTCGTCGAGGAAGACGACCACGAACTGGTCCAA
>SZWC01014642.1:51064-63262 GCA_023375785.1 Penium margaritaceum
TAGAAGGTGTGCCACCTTCCTGGACCCTCACCTGGCCTTCTAGAAACTTAAAGAGGAACTCTAGAGGTTGAGCTAGCTTCCTGGCATCTATTTTCCACCTCCCTTGAGGCAGGGCAGAATTTCATCTTGTGGGACTTGAACCCGGGCCCCTGCCTCTAGAGGTGGACACCATTAACCACTAAGCCACTAAGGCTTGTCTTTTTGGTGCTCCTTTTTGGATTCACTCCTGCCATGGTGAGGATCATCATTCCAACACGCCCCCCTTCCTCCACCAACACCGTCGGCCCCTACTGCCTCCCCTCTTCTGGAAAACCGCCACTCTCTTTCCTTGGTTGATTTCCTCCTACACTCCCCTGCATCCACGGACCGTCTCCAATCTCTCTTCTCCTCCTTCAACCCCTCGCTCTCTCCCGTCGGTATCCGTCTCTCATGCTCCCTGGACCGCGACACGAGAGTCTACATGGTGTCCCACGAAGTTCTCACAGCTCACTCCCGCGTACGGACAGACGTTGCCCACGCAGCACATGCATGGACTCCCGCTCCGCTACTTCCCGGACCACCCGCGCCCATCGTAGTCCACGTGGCCTGGTGCTACGTCTGGGTCTGTGGCCGCAAATTCGTGGCCATCGTGGACACCGGAGCCACCCATACTACCATCGTGCTGCGGATGGTCCGCACCTTGAATATCGACCATCTCATCACACCTACCCGGCTCCGCTTCTCTATCTCCATAGGTGCCATCGATGCACCCATTGGCCAGATCGTGGCCCTCCTGATTCAAGTCGCCAACGTACATGCACCGCACGCTGTGCAGGTATGCGATGTGTGCACAGACGGCATGCTCCTTGCGGTGGACTGGCGCCGCGCAAAGCTGATGTATTGCTCGGTGCTGGCATTCTCAGTCTCAATTTGGCTTCCGGCATTCAATCTTTCACTCCGCTTTATACTTCACCCGACCGCTCCCAACCTATCCTCCCATGGTTACTACACCGATCGGATCTGACACTCGACTCACTCGCCGTGTCTCACGCAGCTCTGGTACGGCTTGAGGTACAGTTCCTTCTATGGCTCGCCCTTCCAGCGCGGGGACCGCGCCTCCACCGCGGGGGGGTAGTGGATCTCGACGCTAGCTATAACGACGATCCGTAGAACGGGCTGCGGCACCTACTGCTGGCACCGGACATCCTGCGGCACCTACAACATTGGCACCAACCAGCGTACCCCCACCATCTGGTCCCCTCGAGTCCCCAATAGTAGCAGCGACGCCAAGAGCATCGCCCGGCCCAGCACCATCATCTGGCCCCTCCGCACCTCCGGCAGCAGTTGTCACCACACCACCACTACCGGGCCCCTCCGCACCCACCGAGCACTCCTCCTCTCCACCAACCTTGGGACGTAGTCCAGCCCAGGGGACACCGCAAACCACACTCAGTGCGGGAACAATCATGGAGGGTGCGTGGACCTACCTGGAAGAGAACTCTGGTGACAGCGGAGATCAACCCAGGGCAAACCAGCTGCTGGACGTGGTCAGCAGTTTCATTATGCATCTGCAGGACGAACTCCCTGAAGCAGTCCGCCCCACAATGGGGAACTCATTTTACAATGAAGCGTGGCAAGTGGCCTTGAAGGGTGCGGCCAAGACTGCCCTCGCTCTGAACCAGCTCGGACGTCAAGATCAGCTGCTGGAAACAGCAGGTGCGGAACGTCTCATTTTGGTGCTCCGCAATGTCCTCTACCTCCGGCCGGACCGTGGTATGGCGGGCGTGGCAACATTCCTCGACACGGAGCAACCAGACCGCGCGGTGAACGCCGGTCGTGAATGGTGGCTCCTGGTCCGCCATGACCAGGCCGTGGACCCCACGCGGCGCTATGTACACCGGCTTCAGGAACGCGCTCGGGCACTCACCATTTATCACGCCCGCCAAATGCCAGCGGGAACAATGGAGGCACCAGACAGAAAGACTACAGAGAGGACATGGAGGTGGGGATATCTGTTCTCATTGGTAACCACCAGGTGGGGAGTCCAGTATACGCCTCAGGAGCTCGCAAGCATCTCCGCGGTGGAGCGACAGCACGAGAGCTGGTACGCCGCCATTGACCTTGGCACCTGACCCTGGACGATGCCTTACGCCAAAGGATCGTGGCCGCGGTGGCAGAAGGACTGTGGAAGGCACTTAAGGAAGTGGGCACTACACTGACGGAGGAGGCGGTACGTCACTGGGCCAGGGAAGCAGTGGACGTATTTTGGGAGGAGAAGAACCGCGTCCTCGCTGAGACAGAAGAAGCTCAGGAGTATCTCCATGACTCTCCCGAGCTCACGCAGACGCGGGACAGACTGCAGGCAGCATGGCGGCAGATGGCGGAAGAACAGAAACAGAAGGCAGAAGCAGCTGCGGAACAGGTGGCCGCGGAACTCGAAGCAGAAATTACGGAGGTAGGAGCAGCAGCGGAGGCAGCAGCTGCAGAAAAAGAAAAGGAGACGGAAATAGTTGCGGCGGAGGCGGCAAGGAAGGGAGAGGAAAAGGCGGAGGCCGAGGAAGCAGCAGCAGAGTTGGTGACAGTATTAACTGAGCGAGCTGTGGAGAAGCAGGCAATGGAGGAACCGGCAGCAGCACAGGAGCAGAATGGAAGGCGGGCGAAGGACGTACGAGCACAGGTGAAAGCGGCTGCAGCTAGGAAAGAGGCACGGAGGGACACACCACAACCAACCCTATCAGTGGCCGTGCTTGACAGACAGGCCAAGCTCCAGGGTGTGGCCAAGAAGGCCGCGGCATCAGCGCTCGCCAGCAGGCAGGCCGCCCCATCCCACGTGGCCTCAGTCAGTCGTGTGGCCACTCCGCGAAAGGAATCAGCCGCGGAAGGACAGGTCCTGTCCACGGAAACCACGCCAACATCCCTCCAGCAAGGCCAGGATAAGCGAGCCATTGAGGACAGCAACACCGGTGAGCCTCCTACCAAACGGAACAAGCAGTGTCGCCCACCACAGGACACTCTTCCGAGCGTCGATCTGACGCAACTTGCACAGGCACAGCGGGATGTCGCCCAAGCAATGGAGCTGTTTCTGTTGGTATTCTGCAATGTCCTGATGCCCAGTGAGTTGGTCCCAACCCAGCTGCGGCGCATCCTCGGGGGCGCCGGCACCACGACTCCGCATGGAAAGAGGCCCAGGGAGAGCACCGCGGCTGCAACAGCCAGGAAGGGTACAGGAGGGGTGGTGGTCTCAGAACTCAGTGAGTCGCCTCAAGAACACGACGAGGAACATCCCATCGCAAGGGGACAGGGCCTGCTGCGACTCCATGAAGCGGTAACAGAACGGAAGCCTGAGACAGAAGCACCTAATGCCCGCGGAGCACGGGGTCGGCGACACAGAGCACCACCGTAGGTGAGGCTAAGGGACCAGTGAAACAAAGGGGAGCTGCATGCAGTGGGGATCCTCCGCCTTTTTCCAGCTCCGGACAGCTGGGACAGGGAACCCCCTGCTTATGATGAGGAAAACCAGCGGTGATTACAGGCAATGAAGGCGGAGCAGGATGCAAGGCAAGCCAAGGGACTGTCGGAGACAGAGCCAGAGAAAAAGAGAAAGCCGGGAGAGGCTGTCACAGAGAAGGTGGGAAGGGCGAAAAGACCAATGGAGACGCAAGAGTGGTGGATTTGGCAGACAGCCCATATCCTACTCCATGCCACCACCAAGGAACAGCAGAAGGAGGAGGCGCAGAAGGTGTACGCGGCCTTGGGGACCAAGTTCGGGGTGGAATTTGACAGGCGGAAGAAGGATGACCTAGCCCGCCTCTGTGAACAGTACGCATGGGAGGGCGGTCGTCTCTGGCAAATCACTCCGCAAGTCTTGTGGGTGCCTCCGCCCACCTTGCAGAGGGCAGTGGTCGAGGCCTACCACCGCCACCACCACTCCGGCATACAAACACTCAAGGAACTCCTATCTCCCATCCTGCATGTGCCAAACCTCCTGGCCCTCGTCAAGGAAGTGGTGGAACATTGCGCTCCATGTGAACAGTACCGGAAAATCACGGCATGGGACATGCCGCTCTTTCTACCCTCCCCGATCGGCGAACCCCTGGAGCGGATCGTCATTGACTTCCACGGACCCCGGCCTCGCCGCGCTCAAGGAGACAGATACTGGATTGCCGTAGTGGACCACTTCACGAAGTACATCTGGGTCCGCTCGGTACCCAGCAAGGCCTCTACACAGGCTGCGCGCTTCATACGAGAGGAAGTCTTTTACAAATTTGGGGGATGTCGTGTAGTCCACAGCGACAACGGCACGGAGTTTGCAGGAGCATTCCGCGAAGAGCTCGCGGAATGGGAGGTGCAGCATGTCCACTATGGGCGATACCACCCGGAGTCTCAAGGGCAAGTGGAAAGGCTGCATGACACTCTGGAGCGGGCGGTGGCGACGGCGGAGAGCAACGACTGGGGGGAAGACCTGAAAAAGACAGAACACTTCATCAACACAACATCCAGTCACGTAGCTTTGTTCTCCCCACACGCCCTCCTCTTAGGACAGCCTCCGCATCTAGCACTTGCCGTAAAAGCCGCTGTGGTTGCCCCTGGACCCGGAGGAGACACCAGATGGGCGCTCGGAGGAGGAGCGGGAGGCCGCCAAGGACAAGCTTCCCCTGCTCGAGAATCGCAAGGGGTCAAGAGGATGGAAGGCGGAGGAGGTGTTAAAGCAATGCGAGGCCCAGGTGTCAGAGCAGGAGCAGTAGTGGAGCCAGGAGCTTGAGGAAGGGGAACCGGAGGGCTCCGATGTGCAGGAGGTGTCCGTGGGGGCAATCCGGGCAGAACATCAATGGAGGGCGGAAGGAAGCAAGGGCCAGCAGCAGGTGCAACAGGAACTACCGGGAGAGCTAGCGCAGCGGCAGGACAGCGGAGAACAAACCTCGAAGGCACCCACCACCACTTCGCGACGAGGTGTGCCCATGAGCCCCCGCCAGTTTGCCTCATATACAGGCCCTTGCGTGTGGTGTGGGGAAGACCTGCTGGCAGGAAGCACTGCTGAAAGTTGTGTGCCGCGTCTGCAGCCAACCGGCGCATCAAGGGCTGTCCAAGAGCTGCATCGGGTTGAACCGCACCTGCCTCAAGTGTCTGCATGAGGCCAAGGAGGAAGGAGCAGAGGAAAGGGCCGAGGGCGACGATGGAACTGGCCCGGACTCAGGGGGAGGACACGCGCGCGGACAGTGGGATCCGGAGGAGGAGGAAGAGGAGGAAGAGAGGGGGCAGGCAAGAACACGAAAGGGGCCACGCACGGCATCCACAGCCACCATGAAGCAGTGGCAAAAGGAAGGTCGGATGGCAGAGGCAGAACAGGCGAGGAGGGAGAGGGAGAGTAAGACGTGTGCCCAATGTGGGCACAGTTGGGGCAGGACGGTGCAAGACTGCAACATCTGTCGCTGCAAGATATGTGAGTAATGCCTGACGAAGCCGCAAAACCATGAAGGAGAGCGGAGCGGACCGGAAGCATGTGGGAGATGCAGTAGAGAAATTGAGCAGCAGCACGGAGTACGAAAGTTACCATGGATGAACAAGGAAGGGGAAGAGATGGACTCGGAAGGCAAGGAAGAGGACCAACCCGCGACGCCCACTGAGAAATGCCCTACCTATGTCAAGGTTGTGAGCAAGGGCGGACATTGCACTCAGTGCAAAAAGATGACACACCAGGCTTGCCTGGTGAAAGGCGGCTCGTCCTGAGCTGGACACTGCCACAAGTGCGTAGGTGCAGCAATCACAGAGGGCGGGGCCTCGTTGGCCTACGATGATAAGACCCTGGCACCAGCTTGTGGAGCATGCGAGCAGGATCTCGACGAGTTTGGCAACGCCTGCGGATTGTGCAGGACCATGTGCCACCTGCGGTGTGGGGAACGGGGAAAGGAGGGCATCTGGACTTGTGTCAGCTGCCGCAACAAGGTGCGGAGGAGCAAGTGGAAATTCCCCATCAAATGCTCCTACAGCGGAGACAACTGCATGGGCCCACTCCAGGGGACGGTTTTCTGCTGCGAGCACTGCGGAGGTCTCACCCATGACTCGTGCACTGAGGAGGTGGGGCGGAGCAAGGAACGCAGGAAAATTTACCGCTGCTCGAGCTGCAAGAAGTACGAGCGGACGCCACAATGCTCATGCAAGAAGCTGGTTGACGCACCTACAATAGAAGCGCGGTGTGAGGGATGTAGACTCTTCGTCCACGATGGCTGCGCGGGGTGATTCTAGCGGACGGGAGAAGGTGAAGAGAAGTACTGCAAACCCTGCCAGGAGCAGAACCGCCCCAGGCCCCGCAGAAAGTTCAAGCGCCTGACTCGCTGAAAGACTCTGGGACAGAGTCTTGTGAAAAAGGGGGGTTGGGGGCATCAGTGTCAGGCAAACTTCTGCCGCAGATCCGCGAGGAGGCCAGCCCGCGGAAAAGCAACCGGGGCATGATCGAAGCCGCGCAAAGGACGCTGGCTCCCGCGGTACGAGCGGTCAAGCATGGGGTAGCGCGGAGTGTAACGGCAGCGCAGATGGGTCACACGGGGGGAGGCTGCCGCAGGTGGACATTGTCATCTGCGGCGGCCGCCCCCTGGCCATAACAAGCACTTGTGGCGGAAGCAGTAAAAAGGGCGGGAAGGAGCAGTAGGGGGGGTTCCGCGGTGGGAAAGGAACAAAGGACGAACCGCGGAAGGGGAAGCAATCACGGAGGAAATCAAGCAGAGATAGGCAGGATAGCAGGCGGACGAGGCAATCAGGGAGCAACAACCAATTAGCATGGAAATCGACGCATCAATCACGAAGAGCACCTGAGGACGCACCGCGGAAGACAAAGATTCAAGGAAGAACACAAGAACCACATGTGCAAGCCGCGGATGAAGAAGAAAACTTAGGAATATGGATGATATTCCATAAGTGTGAGGACAAGACCCGCGGTGCGTAGCCGCACCGCGCGGAGTCCAAGTAGGGGGAAAGAGGATGATGTTAGAGGATGAGACTGTCGGCGTGTAGACACGCCGTGCAAAGTCCCAATTAGATAAGGCGTAGACAGTAGTAGCAGAAGTTGTCGTCCAGTCCTGATTGCTCTTGACTGAAAGCTCTGCCAGACCATGTACTCTTATCGCTGCCTATCAAAGACATTTTCCGCTCCCATCTGCACTCTTCGCATTCCGCATCCCTGCCTTGTGTTACCTCTGATTCCATAGCCGCAGACTGTGGGTTCAAGTGCGTGAGTTGCCAAAACCCGAGTTGAAGTGAGCTGCCGGCGGTGCCCTTGCCTGCACACGGCCGCGGAATGAGGTTCCGTGGAGAGGAGCTGGAGGCCACGTGAGATCCTCACCGGCAAGTGACACTCTGTGCAGAGGAGCAACTAGTTGCTCAGGGTTAGGATCCTAGAGCCAAGCAAGCCCCAGACTAGCAATAAGTGCTGTGGTTGTGCAGAGTCCGCGGATAAGCGCAGAACAGAGCGGGTGAGGAGAAGGTAAAGAACGCGGCAAAATTGGGGGCATCAACTTCACGCTACAAAAGCATGAAATGTTGTCTTGCAGCCTGTACTACAGCATGAATCGGTGGACGCAACGATAGCTGCTACCGTTTGCTCTTTTGCCGGTGTTCCGGTCGTTGCAGGAACCGCAGCTTCTATTGATGTTGTGGTAGTCACTGTCACGGGTGCGGCAATCAAGGGGGGAAAGCAGCCACTGATGCGGTTGTTGCAATGAAATGACTACATGCACCCTCAAGCAAGCGGCTACAGCTACTGGCTATGCAGCTGGTGCCATTATTGCAACTGCAAATGCTACTGCTGTTGAGGACACTTGGAGGCACTAGCACTGTACTGGTACGCCAGATGTTGTGGTTGTGGCTAGCAAGCTACTGTTGTGGGTGCGAAGGCTGCTGCTGCGGGTACGGGCCTAGGTCCGGGGCTACAACTCTGATATCCATGTCAAAGTAGTTGCCGTAATGCAATGATTGCACGCACCCTCATGCAAGAGGCTACAGCTACTGGCTATGTTGCTCGTGTAGTTGCTGCACTTGCGAATGCTCTTGCTACTGCGGACACTTGGAGGCACTAGCACCATGCTGGTGCATAGGCTACTGTGGCTCTTGCTGGTAGGCTGTTGCTGCGGGTGCAAATGCTGCTCCTGTGGGTATGGGCCTATGTCCGGGGCTACAGAGCTGTTTTCTGTGTCAATGGTGGCAGCAGCAGTGGAGGTGACGCTGCTGCGGAGCTTAGATGCATCCACAGCAGCACCTGAACCAGGTGTTTCTCCTTAAGCTACGACTGCTGCGGCCGTGGCTAGGAGTACTGCTGTGGATGAGTGGGTCAGTAGGTGCCCTGAGAACAGGTCAGTTGGGAGGACCAGTGGTTGCAATTGCCACCTTTGTAGTGCGTTTGCTACACTCGCAGACGCGGCTGGTGCAGTTGCAGTCATTGCTTAGAGGTAGGTGACTACGCCCACAGTAACTGCTCTTGCTATGGGTGCTTAGATGCATCTGCTCCTACAATTAGACTTGCAGGTGCTACCTTTGGAGCTACGGCAACAGATGCGACAGCAAAGGAATTGCAGCACCTGCATGGGGGAGGAGACCTGTGGAAGAGGGTGAGAGTCACACCCAAGGATACCCCCATGTTGCGGCTACTGACTGTCCAAAGATGAGAGCAATGGCGGGTAGTTGAATGCTGTGAGGCCTAGGTGAGGGTATAGATGGTGAACAAACGGCGACAAAAATGGCGGAGACGACGGAGAACGGCCGCACACCAGGATCTTGCGCTTCATGCACCAGGATCATGTACTCCCTCACACCCTTGCTCTAATATCAGTAGTGAGTGTAGAAAAGAGTGTGGGAGAGTGCATGAGACTTTGCGTGATGCATGCCAAGATAGGCAATACACCATGGAAGTGTGTCTCACAAACGGGAGTCAAAGAAATGAGTCAAAAGACACAGTTGATAGAGGTGCTCGACGTAGCAAGACCTAGCAGCGAGCGGGAAAGCAGCGAGCTCCCCTTTGCTCGCTATCCACACCAAGCGTGGAGGTGATCCCCTGACCTAACTTTCTGGATGAAGCCTGTCAACAAGGCGGCTACTGGTTACCTGCTGATAAACCCGGCTAAACCCCAAGACAAGAGGAACATGATAATCCAAAATACTATAGGTTGTCAAATAAGCTACATTTGTAATGCATCTCTAGATCTCCTTCCACGTGGCTTTGTCTTGCAGGTTGTGGAGCTGGCGGCAGTGCCTCTCCAAAGTCAGTCACCTACATAAGTGCGACAAGTGTGCAGCAAGGCCACAGGTCACGACGTGTCAGTGGGACACAAACCAAAAATCCCTCATGACCCACGGTTGACGCACAAAATCATGGACTCACAAGGACAAATGAGCTTCACAAGATGTGACACGCAACCACACACACACACACACACACACACACACACACACACACACACACACACACACACACACACACACACACACACACACACACACACACATACACACACGACATGAAAGCTCAGCCAGGAGATTCGTGTAGAAACAATAGACCAACATCATGCACAGTTGCGTTGAGGCCGTCGCTGCTGAGTGCCTTCATGAGGAAGTCAGCTTGTTGCTGTCGAGTGTCAACCCAGATGATTTGGACATCACCTGCAGCCACTCTCTCATGCACTAAGTGATTCTCCACATTTATGTACTTCGTACGTGTGTGGTGCATACCATGATGTTTAGTGCTTTGGTTATCACAACGAAGAGTGATGCAACGAATGAGAACACACAGTTGTTGCAATAGAAGACACAGCTAGACACAGGTACCTGTGCCAAGAGCAACATACTCTGCTTCACTCGAGTTGCGTGCCATGCAGCCTTCTTTGCCACTCTACCACGACACAACAGTCCCACCAACAAGGAAGATGTATCCTATACGGCTGCGAGCTTCAGCATCATGGGCCCAGTCACTATCATTGTATCCATCAGCCACCAGCGAGAGCTGAGCTCGATAGCAATGGCCAGTCTAAGAAGTGGAGAGGGCATACCTGACAACATGCAAGGCAGCCTCCATGTGACGTGCCCGATGACAATGAGAAAACTGTGCCAGAAGGTTCACTGAGAAGGCAACATCTTCCATAGTGGTCGTCGCCAGTTACATGAGCAACCAAATGACACAAAGTTAATCCATCACATCGCCCGCCTCCCCCTACTTTGACAGAACGAGTTTCTTTAGCAACCTCTGCCCAGCTGGTGTCATAGGTGTTTACACTGTGGGCATGGATTCAAGCATGGAGGCGAAGTACTCCCCAAGACTGCGAACGTATGCAGCGTGGTGGACGTGGAAAATGCGACGAGCGCAATTACACTCAAGCTCCATGCCCAAGAAGACTAGTGCGGTTCCAAGGTCTTCCATCTTGTACGTGGAATGTAGAAGTGCCTTGACAGACTTTACGGCATCTTGGCTGGGCGATTCTACCAGTACGTTGTCCACGTAGACAAGGACAGCCACAAACAGGACAGATGGCAGGATGACAAAGAGTGATAGATCAATTGTACTATGTCGATAACCACCTTTCTCAAGAATGGATGTGATCTCTTGGTTCCAGCACCAAGGTGAGTGTTTCAGGCCATAGAGGGTCTTGCACATTCACCAGACTCGGTCTGAACCTTCACAAAATCAAGGAAGTTGGACCATGTAGATCTCTTCGTCCAAGTGTCTCTGTAGGAATGCGTTGTTCACGTCCATGTGTTCCAGCTCCCAATCATTATGAGCCCAAAGGCTCAAGAGTGCTCTCGTTGTCGCGTAACATCCAACTGGTGTAAATGTCTCATCAAAATCTACACGTGGGACCTGGGAGAACCCCTTTACTGTGAGTCTCACCTTGTACTTGTCAAGTATTCCATTGGGTTTGTTCTTTTGCCGAAAGATCCAACGGTCATCAATGGCCTTACGTCCTAATGGCAGATCGACTAGCTCATAAACAACATGGTCATTGAGGGCGTTTAGCTCATCATGCATGGCCACTTCCCAATGCTGAGCATCGGAGGCTGTGTGTGCCTGAAGCACTGTGGTTGGTTCAGGCGGTAAGGGCATGGTGGCTACTATGGTGTCACGCCTAGCAACACTGCTCAGAACAGCCACGCCAGAGTGCACTCATGTTCTGAGACAAGTAGTGTGTAGCCAAGGGTTGAACTGGGGTGGACAACCCCAGTGGCCAAGCCAAGCGCGTCCGTGCCTTTGGTAGGAGGCTGCTCAGCGTGAGGCTGAGGTGGGCGTGCAGAGCCTGTGGTGGCACTAGACCGCTAGGGAGCACACAAAGACACCCACCACGAACAAAAGTAGAGACACAAGCGGGAACCGAGATGTCACACTGTGGGGGAGCAGCAACATTAACTTGAGAAGAGGCAGGGGAGTCAGCCACGACGAGCGTGACTTGGCTGGATGACGCGGCAGAGGAGGAGGTCACATCAGATGGGACAACATCTATAGCAGGAGAGGACGGTGTGGTGGACAAGTTGCTGGAGGATGTGGGAAAGCTAGGCACATGAGCCAATGATGGCTATAACGAGGGTGAGGGCTGCGACACAGGAGCAGCAGGGACTGCCTGGATGGCAGGACCGAAATCCCCTCTCAATCGAGTGAGAGGCAGGAGGGAGGAGGCAAGGGCAAGATGATCAAGGCTGTAAAGGAAGACAAACTCAAAGAACAGAGCATAACACGACTCAATGACCCGCTGAGTGAAAGGATCCCAGAAGCACCAGGCCTTGGACTGCGTAGGCAAACCAAGAAAGGGACACAGACGGCCACGGGGAGAGAGCTTGCCGTCACGCTGGTCATCAAGGAGCCAGAGGGACGCAATGTTGCCCTTGACCCGGGCTAGACGAATATCAGCGTGATGGCCATGCCAGCTCTCAAAAGGTGTGACGGTGCGAGAGAGAGAGAGAGAGAGAGAGAGAGAGAGAGAGAGAGAGAGAGGACCATGCGGGACGCAATTCCAAACCCAGGTCATGTAGCACATGGCCTTGAAGGCAAAAGGCAACAATAAGCCAGAATCAGACAGAAGGGTACAAGCGATGGTGGTGAGGGTCCGATTCCACCGCTCAGAAACGTTGTTCTTTTGGATTGTGTAGGGAGAAAATTTCTCCAAACATACCCTACGGGACTCAAGAAAGCGGGCGGTGGGTCCAAGGCACTCACCGCCACGGTCACTATGAAATACACATAGGGACCGT
>SZWC01014642.1:63474-73650 GCA_023375785.1 Penium margaritaceum
AGAGAGAGAGAGAGAGAGAGAGAGAGAGAGAGAGGACCATGCGGGACGCAATTCCAAACCCAGGTCATGTAGCACATGGCCTTGAAGGCAAAAGGCAACAATAAGCCAGAATCAGACAGAAGGGTACAAGCGATGGTGGTGAGGGTCCGATTCCACCGCTCAGAAACGTTGTTCTTTTGGATTGTGTAGGGAGAAAATTTCTCCAAACATACCCTACGGGACTCAAGAAAGCGGACGGTGGGTCCAAGGCACTCACCGCCACGGTCACTATGAAATACACATAGGGACCGCTAACAGGCACGCTCAGCCTGAACAAACCATGACTCAATGATGGAACATACATCAGTTTTTTTACGCAGGCGAACTCCCAGCAGAAGCGAGAGAAGTCATGTGTCATAAACAAGATGTAGCGACCCACGTCACCCAGGAGGTCATGGGGTAAGGGGCCCATGATGTCCGCATAAACACGATCAAGGGGATGAAGGGAACAAGGCTTGGAGGAAGAAAAGGGTGAGCAATGCATCTTGCCTTGTGCACAGTCAAGACAGTCAGTAGGACAAGGGGAAGGAAAGGTAGAAGGAGAGAGACCCAGGCTGGAGGCAGAGCATGTTTTGAATGGCATCAGTGTGCACATGACCGAGGCAATGATGCAAGGGATGCACGATGTCAGGTGAGAGAGAATGGAAACCATGGGCGAGAGCGGTGCCAGAAAGAGGGGCGGATGAAGCATGCAAAGGCACACAATACAGTTTGTCACACTTTACGCCACGCAAGACAGCACGCCCAGATGGACGAAGACAAACAGTGCCAACACCACAACTAGGAGTGAATTCCATGCCCTGATCATCCAAGGACGACACCAACAACAGGCTGAGCTCCAAAGAAAGCACGTATAGTAAGTGAGGAAAGTAGAGCACACTCGTGGGACCAACAAAGTGCCAACGCCAACAACTTGCACGGGGAGAAACTGCCCAGATCCCATGTGCACGAAGCGAAATGATTAAGGGCCACAAAGGAGGATCAGACAGACGTTATATGATAGGTAGCCCCAGAGTCAAGGACCAAGGACATTCACTTGCATTTCCACCAAAATCAGATAGCAAAAGAAAAAAACCCGAGGGCTTTGGACAAAACATGTCAAGAGTTTGCAATTCTAACAACTGTATTCGGATGTATCCGTCACTTAATTGAGTTAAAAAAACTACAAGAATTTGAGGTGAAGTATGGTATAGATCGAGTGGCACGTGGTTGAACATGATACTTCATTGTTTATGAGATACACCTTGTGCGTTCCAGCAACCAGATAAGTGGCTCCATCGTTGCTGGAGATGGCTTGTCAGCCAAGGGGAGTGATTTCGTACGGGCTCTTTGACCCGATGGTATGCATTTTTGTGGTGAAGTTGTGTTCTGTTTGTTGACCTGTCACATCTCTATGTACTCTTGTCTCACTATCCATGGCACACACTTGTACAGATTGAGTGACCATGGCCATACCTAGGGAGCCATTTCCCAAGAGCGGCTTTGTTGCTGACTCCAGCCTTGTCAAGGGCTTTTAAAGCTACCAAGGATTTCCCTCTGGCACGAGCATGGCTCCCATTGGACTATCTTGCTGTGATGTGGTATACTCTAGGCCTCGTACATTCTCACTGCCGATGCCTTCATCATGGTTGTTTGACTCTGGGTGCTTTGGAAAAGCTGCATATTATCCCAGGTGCTGATCCTTGGGGGCCTCCATGTTGGTTTCTGGCCGCACAATGGTGAGAAGCCACCCTTAGCTAATTCTGAGAGGTCGGGCTCAGCCCCTGGGTGGCGGTGTATGCTCACTCGAGCTATTGCTCGGTGTGGGTGTGCACTCACCGGCGACTTACTCTCTCGCTCTCCCTATCCGTTCCTTGTCTAGGTTGTGACGTCTGATTCTAAGGCAAAACCTACCATATCCACGGCATGGGATACTCTCCTGCTCACTGTTGTTCTCTCACACACCTCCATGAGAAAAACAAGCTAGTAACTACTGGTATCAGAGCAGGTGAGAACTTCATCTCACCCTCTATTAATTCACGGCTTGTGGATGGGAAGTCGTCTCACTACCGAGCCATCTTGTTAGTCTAGTGTGGTCTCTTTCGCTGCAGAGAGTTGGATGCACAGTGCCCCTTATCTCTCCTCATGCTCCACCACTGACATCCTGTGCCCACGCAGTGGTTTCTACCACAACCCAAAGCACTTGCAGCCGACATCTGCCGGCAGCAGCACATAGCGTAACCAAAACCGTCTCACAAACATAACTGTTGCTCCTTCTTTGACCGCTTGACGCCTTCCATCTGGACGTCAGCCTGCAGAATGTTCCCTGCATGCTCAAGGCACCTTGTTGACCCTCTCTTCGGCCGCGACCTCAATGGATGCATTCCACTCAAACTTGAGAGTAGAGTTCTTCACTCGTATTTGCGGCTGCATCTACAGCCAAATCATCTGCCACACTGGGTTTCCCAGCTCTTGACGGACTTCCCAACGATGAACCAAAGTCACCCTGCACAAAAATACGGCTAGCAATCCATGCAAAGTGGGAGGATCGGAGGACCTTCAATCTACCCACGCAGATTGACAACTCCGACGACCCACTATGGCTGCTGACAATGCTGAGCCATCAGTGGCATGCAAGGTTCTTAGTGTTTTCCCTGTCGTGCCGGTTCACACCGACACAATCAGCTTGGCTGGTGCTGTAATGGATGCCACAGCTAGTGCTGCTGCCACATTCTCAGCCACGGCCCGTGTCAATAGAGTACCGATCCAAACGGCAATGGGTAGAGCAACTGAGGTGTACGCGCACATGACGGAATCCCTGACACTCCTTGCTACTGCAGCCGCTAACATTGCCACACAGGTTATGGGAGCAGCCGCTGCCATTGCCACCACCGCCCCCTCCACAGCCGACGCAACCTAAAGCATCGTCGGCTCCATTCGGACATCCATTGCAACAATAGTTTTGACTTCCATGGGTGCACCTTGCAAACTCTCTCATCCGGTCACCACTGGGGTCCTCCTCTGCAGCTGTGGTATCCACTCCATCCTCTCCCTCCAGTGCTACCATCCGCATCTCTCAGGGTGCTGGCCGCGGTGGAGGAGGCGGGTCTGGACGTGGACACGACAAGGGTCGTGGTTGCGGCGGCAAATCATCAAATGCTCCTACTACCTCCACAAAGGTTACGGGCCAGAAATCTGGTACTTCTAGGCACTGTGTACCAAGGTCTCCAGCTCCTCATGATGATGCCTGTCTTGCTCTTTCCATGCGTGCTCACTAGGCTCACACAGGTATCAGCTACTCTCCCATAGCCACAGTTGTTACGATAGTGGTATCTTTGTAAGCCGGACAGTGTCAACGGCACTGCTTTTGGCTTGAGGCTTCCTTGGATGTCCAATCTGACTGTGGATTTTAAATCTATAAGAAAAACCGTGCAAGATCAACCCAAGAACAGGGCCGATCCATCAAGAATTGAGGAAGTTATGCCCGGCCAAAGGTTGGACCAGCAGAGGGAAAAACAGGTGACGGGAATTCATCCCCAAGGACCAAGGCTCAACCCTCGGAAAACCCAACAAGGCCGAAGTGCGCCTTGGGGCCCAGCTAGTATGAGTCAAGGATGAATGAGGGCTAAGGGCGCTTCGGAGTGGCGCCCTGATGTGTTTTTACCAGAAAGGCTGCTTTGGGCGGCCGTCACCGCCGCCAGTGTTGCTGTCAGCGGCAGATTGTCGTGGTTCACAGAAACGGCCATATCCCGGTTGATCTTCCACAGAATGATGCGACTCTTGGTACATTGGAAAGGGAACTACACTCATCCTCGGCCTATCTGGAGCCGTGCATGGCTTGGCGGCCCCCAGTTGCCTAGGATGTGTCATCATGTGTACATAGTCATGTATATTGACACTTGAACAACAAGTACAGTTTACTCCCAATGTGCCACATGTGTTCCCGTGCTCCTCCAAGACAACCCCACTCTTCCGCAGATCCGGGAAGGTACCCACCGGCTTCCCCTTGGTTTCCGTTGCCACCAGTTGGTTCCTGCACCATCCGGTTGAGGCTAGCATACGGACGCCCAATTTACACTTGGTATCAGAGGCACCCTTGGCTTGGGGACACAATCATCTCCGTAGCAATCTCTCCTGGTCAGCATAGACCAGTATACATCTCATCTCTTTGGCGGATCCGTGCGCAAGGCCAACCACGCACTCTGGTGACATGGCCGTAACCGGAGGACCCGTCAAGGAAGAAGTTGTACCAGACGCAAAGATGACTTCTTCCAGCACGTTTTTTATGGTCGCGCCGTTTGACGCGCATGGCAAATTCACAGCAGCTGCAACGTTGCAGAATTTGCTCGCCAACATGCAGGCCAAGATGGACCTATTGGAGAAGCAAAACGCGTACCTCAATCAAGAGGTCGCGAAGCGTCCCGTGAAAACACCAGTGGAAGTTGCCGCCGCAAACGGACTTGCGGTGGGCGACCCGAGCCCAGCCAAGCCGGAGCCGTTTGACCCATCGAGGAAGGATGGGCCAGCTCTGCAAGCTTGGATTCTTGGACTAGAGCTATACTTCACCGCCATCAGCATGGATGCGTCAAGGTACGAGGCGCACCATGACTCTGCCGCAATCCTATTGAGAGGGGCATCGATCGATTGGTGGGCCGATGTTATGCGGTTCAATCCACACTGTAATGGAGCAGTCATGGTTCCCGGCATTGTGGCTGCAATGGGACTCTTAACCGCATTGGCACCAACCTGTAGTAGTGACAACCCTGCTCTGAAATGGCCAACCTCGTGGAAGGATTTCACAAAGTTGTTCATCAAGCGCTTCACCGCGGGTGAAGTGAGGAACAACGTGCATGCCAAGCTGCGTCGGCTTGGCCAAGCTGGTGGCGTCGACGTCTACAACTACAGGTTTTGTGAGATCATCACCAATTATGGCTTTGACTCCCATGAATTGTGCTTCCACTATAGCAACAGCCCTAAAGACAATGCCCGCACTATGACACTGATGCACAAAATCAACAATGACCTGCCTGGGATGATCGCAGCAGCCAAGAGGTACGACTCACGCGTGCACTAGGCTCATGCCAACAGCCACAACTCTTCCGGTGGTGGTTACGACAAGCAGGCCAAGAGTGATAACATGCCCATAAAGATTGGAGCGTTGCAACAGCACAAGTGTTACAGATGTGGCAAAGCCTGGCCACATTGTGCGTGATTGTTTGAGTCGAAAGAAGGGCGACAGCAAGGGTAAGCGACAAGGGAAGCGGAAGCAAGCCACGAAGGAAGCAGATAGAGCAACAAAGGAGTCCAGAAACGAGGAGAGCCAAGAGTAGATGGTGTTCCTCCAGGCTCCTCTAAGCCTTAACCGCCAGTTGGCTGCCCACCCGAACGCCTTGAGGCAATTAAGAGGGTTTCCAAGGTCAAGGCATGGGATGCAGGGCATGAGGAGGAGCAGCCCGCACTTCTCTTTGAGGTGTAAGTAAAAGGCATAAAGGGGGAATGTAGGGAGTCTACTGGATTGTGCCAAGAGCCACAGTTTTTTTAGCATGGAGTGTGCTCGGAAGTGGGGCCCTACACTCACAAGCAAGAAGAGGACCGCTAACCAAGTGGACGGCATGATTGAATCAGGGTACTTGGCCCCTCTTCATTCGCATGGGGAAGCTTCACATACCGACAGTATACCGGGTGTCCCCAATGAAAGATTACGATGCAATCCTCGGTTGTGACTTCCTCCACAAGTACAATCCCTCCATCAATTTTAGAGGCGCGCACCATCTTAGTCAAGCTCGAAGACAAGGAGTATCCCCTGCCTACGTGGTCCGAGGCTGCGGAGGAGGAGACTTGTGGGGAGGAAGGGTTGAAGTAGTCGGTGCCTCGCAAGGGAAAATTGGTGTCAATGATACTAAACTTGGTGCAGCTCAAGCACGCCATTCGAAAAAAAGGAGCAGATTTTTGTGCGTTCATATGAGACGTGGAGGACAATTTCGACCAACCAGAGGAGGTGGCGCCTGCCGTGGCGCAACTCGAAAGTAGCCGGGAGCCAAGTTTGCCGCAGTTCTTGAGGGGCTTTGAAAGGTGTGTACGGAGTTCAAGGATGTGTTCCCCAACACCATCTCGATAGGTCTACCACCGAGGCGGGACATGGATCATCGCATCAACCTCAAACCTGGAGCATGTTGTTCTTCTATGCCCCATGGCCACTGCTATGGGTTGACGGACAGGTTGGGCATGCACTGCTCCCTTGGAGTAAGTCCCCCAAACCTTGTTCGTGGTGTAAGTCCAAGCGAGACACCAGAAGTGTAGCGCAACGGATAGCATGTTGGACTTAGGGACAACAGGTCCTGCGACCGAGCCTTGATGTGCGCAGGAGGTTTTTTTACCTTCTAGCACAGGGGAAGTTTCTTAGACATTTCTCCATGCATGAGGAGAGTGCGCCACTTGGCGGTCAGTGGATGCACCAATTGGCGGACTGGTGAGGTGGTGTGGAGTGACCACCCCAAAAGTGTCACTACCCACACACCTTAGAAGCCAGGCCTAGGACTATATGTACCAGGCTCATTCCTCATTCTAATTACACAATCTGGCCTTAGATACTCCTCACAGAGTTGTCCAACTAAGGAACAGTATAAAGAAGACACTGGTTGGTCTAAGCCCCAGGAGTTAGTCTTTGACTAGCACCTCGCGCGAAAGTGACCAAGTGTTAAGTGGACACAGTTGCTAGCAAGTGATTGCCTAGGAACTGCTCAGTGTGGAACCGTGATCCTGAGGGTGGTATCTTCTCCTAGCTGAAATGCTAGGAGCGGACGGCAGGTGCTATTGTGTCGGCCCTGTTTTCTAGTCCGTTTGCCTCAGGCCGGTTGACAAAGGGTTATGGGCCCACACTGATCAGTTGTAAGGCGCGCTTCGCTCAACTCTGGTACGCTCTCTCCAGGTGCACACGCCGGCTCCATCAACTCCATCAGCTCCATCAGCTTCATCAGCTCCAACGGCTTGGTCTGCACTTAGCACACAGGGACTAAGGACAAGCTCTGCCCTTGGAGGCACGACCCTTGTGTCCCAACCAGGACAAGCTCTGCCCTTGGTGGCAAGACCCTGGGTGTGTTGGTGTAGATATACTCTCTGTCTGCAGGTGAACATCGGCTGGAGGGGTAAGCAATGGATCTGCATCCTAAAACCGGTAGCAGACATCAGCTAACATCAGCCTACATCGGCCTCAATGCAGCAGAGACGTGGGAAGCAGACAAGGGCAACAAAAATGGTTGACCCATCGGGAGAATTAGGCTGCCGCAGGGCAGTCCTCAAGCTCAACAGTGGCTACCACAGGGCAGACCACTGGAGCAAATGTGAGTGCTATGTCACTGCCGCAAGGTCTTGCACCCTTGGGAGGAATCCCCATTTTCGAGGGGATTGACTTCCCCCTTTGGAGATGGCAGTTCGAGCTGGCGATGAAAGTGCGCGGCTTCATCAAACTACTGAAGGGAGAGGAGCAGGTTCCCGCGGAAGGCACATCTGAGCACGAGGCTTGGATGGATCGAAATGATATTGTAATGTCATTCCTCAGCAACGCGATAGCCAAGAAGTATGTTCCCATCATTGCCGGGTACACGCTGGCTTCCGAAGCTTACGACAAGCTCAAGCGCGTGCACCAATCCACCTCCCTTGCGAACAGATTATTCATCCTACAACGGCTGATCAGCATGCGGGTGAATGAGGGCGAATCAATCCCCGATTTCCTACAAGAGTTTGAAGGACTCCTTGGCGAGGCTCGCCAGATGAACTGGGACCTTGACGAGAACATGCAAGCCATGATCCTCCTCATGGCGCTACCGGAGAGCTGGAGTCCAATGATCACCGTCATGGGTAGCTGGAAGGAGGACGACCTGACGTACACGGCAGTGTCCGAGTACTTGCGAAACGAGGCCATGCGCCGCAGCGGAAGTGATGCTAATTTCTCAGCCTATGCCGCACGCTACGGTGGCCGCGGGAGCAAAGGGTCAACCTCTGGTCAGAAAGGCGGCAGCGGAAGCGGTGGCGGCGGAGGCAACAATGGCGGCAAGGCTCACAAGCGACAGGGTAACTGCCGCAACTGCGGCAAACCTGGGCAGTGGGCAAGAGAGTGTAGGTCGCCAAAGAAGGAAGACGGCAGAAGCAGTGGGAACAAAGGCAACAAAAAGGGTGGCAAAGAAGCCACCAACATGATGGCACAGAGCACGCCTCCAGCAAAAGGAGCGGCGCTGCTCAGGCCAGGAGCTTTTGGGCTCAACTCTGGCACCGATCATCACTCCAGCAACGACCAGGCTGGATTTGTCTCCATCGGCCCCACCGATCGGCGGTTCAGATGTGCAAACGGCAGTGTCTTCAACGCAAAGGGCGTGGGAGACAAGCTGGTGAGCATCAACCTTAATGGTGCAGAGAAGGATCTACGGCTACGTGACGTGGTCTACATGCCCTCCTTTGCGGCAAACCTTCTGTCCGTGTCAAAGATAACGGACAACGACATGACAGTGGTGTTCACACAGAAGAAGGCGGTCATCGCCAGGAACGAGGACATCAAGGTCCTCTATGCCAACAAAGATCTCGTGGCACAGGTTCCACGGGTTGACGGACTCTACGTATTGCAGACAACGGTAGCAAAGACCTCAGAAGACGAGGGTTATGCGGGTGCAGTGGAGGCAGTGGTCTCGGCACCAACACAGGAGAGCACACCAACAAGAACTGAAAAAGCATCCTCTGCTGCAAAGGACGAAGACACTGATCTGTGGCACAGACGCTTTGGGCACGTTGCAAACAGCACGCTCCAAGTCATTCAGCAACAACAGCTGGTCCGTGGCATGGATGGTTGCAAGAAGGATGAGGTTGAGTGTGGCAGCCTGTGTGAACCTTGCCTCCAAGGCAAGACCAAGCGAACTCGCTTTGAGCGCAATGGTCGCCGCGCAGAATCAGCCCTTGACCTGATTCACACCGACGTGTGCGGACCCTTTCGCACGGCATCAAACGGTGGTAGCAAGTGTTTTTTGACCTTCATATACGACCACAACCGCAAGGTGTGGATCTTCTTCCTCAAAACAAAGGGAGAGGTCAGAGAAAAGTTGCAGGAGTTTGTCGCCATGGTGGAGCGGCAGACCGGAAAGAGAGTCAAAGGGATGCGAAGCGACAACGGTGGAGAGTACGAGGCATGCAAGGGCTGGTTGCGGCAACATGGGATCAACCACCAGCCCACAACGCCTTACACGCCGCAGAGCAATGGTGTTGCCGAACGGATGAATCAGACCATCCTCGGCATGGTGCGTAGCATGCTCTTCGATGCAAAGCTTCCACCACGGTTCTGGGCAGAAGCGGCAAGAACGGCATGCTATCTCGTCAACCTGACTCCTGCGGTTGCTCTGGGCAGGCGCGGAAAGAAGAAGGGAAAGCAACAGATGACACCACAAGAAGTTTGGTCAGGGAAGAAGCCGGACGCATCACACCTGAAAGTATTCGGCCGCACCGCATGGGCAAAGGTCCAGGCGGGTGAGGGTACCGGCAAGCTGGATTCAAGAGCACAAAAGTGCGTTATGGTGGGCTATGAGACGGCCCACAAGACATATCGCTTGTGGGACCTGGCAGGAAGAAGACTCATCACCAGCCGGGATGTCACCTTTGACGAGAGGAAACCAGGCAAGGAAGAGATGCTTGATCCCACAGAAGCTCCAAAACAGGGAGAGTGGTTGGTGCTGCTAGAGTCAGGAGATCAAGCTCCTGAAAACTGGCAAGTGGTGCCAGTGCGGCAGGCCGTGAAGAAGAGTGGTGTGCCATGGGGAGCGGCTGCGCAGGCTGACGCAGCGGCAAGCTCCGACACAGAGTCGGAGACGTCCGAGGCCTCTGAGACCAGCTCGGAGGCCAGTGGCTCTTCAAAAGAGGAAAATTCAACTCCAGGNTCCTGTTTGGCTCAGGGAGAGCCGCTCACTGTGGCTGAAGCGCTGGCAAGGCCCGATGCGGCCAAGTGGAAGGAGGTGGTGGACAGCGAGCTCGCGTCCATCAAAGAAAATGGCACGTGGGTGCTGGTGGACAGACCCGCTAATGCTCACGTGGTGGGCTCAAAGTGGGTGCTCAGGTTGAAGCGGAAGCAAGATGATAGCATCGACAAGTACAAGGCAAGGGTCGTGGCGAAAGGGTTCTCAC
>SZWC01014643.1:3009-27979 GCA_023375785.1 Penium margaritaceum
TCTCTCTCTCTCTCTCTCTCTTCTGCGCAGGTGTTGGTGAGGTATGTGCTCAGGCCCATCACAGAAATCCTCAACCAGACGGCAGCAGCGTGCAGGGCAGGAGCCACTGCCGTGGGCGAGGCAAGGGATGCAGCCAACGCAGCTCTCAACACCGCGAGGGCCAACCTCCAGGTCGCCCAGGACGATGCCACCACCAAACTGAGGGCTCTTCTCAGCTACCGCGATACGGTACAGTGCCGCTTTTTTGGGGTGACTTCCTCTGTGGGTTGTTTGCACAAGGCCATCTTTGGTCGTTGCTGAGGAGAACCACCATGATCCTTTTTACAACATGTCACGTATACGGCTCTCATTCAACTGTCCTCACTCACATTCCCCCCGTTATCGTGCAAGGCTGCGCAGGGGTTGATGGGAAGGGCATCTTTTCCCTAAACTCCTATTCCTATGTCCTTTCCAGAAAACCACATCAAGATTTTGATGAGCACATTACAAGACCACAACTCTATCCGTGTGCCCATGTATGACCCCAAGGACTGCAGGTCACGGCAAATCTGAACGCGGCCCGTGTGAACGCACAGACGGCTCTCAACGCCTTCAACGACGCGCAGGCCAGGGTCAACCAGGGCGTCGCGACTGCCCGCGCATGGCTCGACGAGAAGGATCGTGACTTCCGCGCAGCAATGGAACGCGTGAACAGTGCGTTCAACGACGCTCAGGCGAGGGTCAACCAGGCCCAGAACGAGTGAGTTATTGCTTGCTTCTATGTTGAGGACGAGGCAAAACAGCGCTGCAGTAATAGAATCTTATGCTACCCATGCTCCGTCTGGATGGGTGCTCGGTGAAGCCAGAAAAAGAATGTCTCTCAGTCGTCTGAGTGAGTAAGCATGTCTCTTAGTCCTGGTTGGGGGCCAAGGTAACGATAACTGTCAAAAATTGATGGTCTAGTCTCCACTTCATGCCCCCTCTCTGTGCCCCTTGGGCCGAGCATCAGGCTCGGAGTTCCTGTGAAACGGAAGATTCTGACCGCTGTTCTCTGCATGGGTGCAGCTACGATGACTGGTACCGCAGCGCAACTGCGGACCTCAACAATGCCGTCGACGAGCTCAACACCATCATGGACAAGATCCGCTGTGCGCAAGACATCTCCTGCCACTGCTTCTGGTTCTTTGTCACCATCTGCTTTCCCTGCTGCATGGGCTGGGCCATCCTCCTGCCCTCCCTCTACGCTTCACTTGGAGTCGGCCTGGCCGTTCTCAGGGCGGCCAGTGCAGTCCTCAGAAACGTCATCGATGCAGCAGCGCACGTTGCCCTGGAGGCTGCGAGAGGGGTGCTCACTGCTGCACAGGACGCGGTCAATGCCGTTGCGCAGGGCGCTGAGTGGGCCGCCAGGAGTGCGGCGGAAGCTGCCCTCACTGCTGCCCANTTTGTCACCATCTGCTTTCCCTGCTGCATGGGCTGGGCCATCCTCCTGCCCACCCTCTACGCTTCACTTGGAGTCGGCCTGGCCGTTCTCAGGGCGGCCAGTGCAGTCCTCAGAAACGTCATCGATGCAGCAGCGCACGTTGCCCTGGAGGCTGCTAGAGGGGTGCTCACTGCTGCACAGGACGCGGTCAATGCCGTTGCGCAGGGCGCTGAGTGGGCCGCCAGGAGTGCGGCGGAAGCTGCCCTCACTGCTGCCCAGGAAACAGCCAACGGTGTGCTCAGCGGCTCAGAGTGGGTGGCTCGCAACGCCGCAGATGCCGCGCTTACTGCTGCTGAGGCGGTGGCCAACGGTATCATCACCAGCGCCTACTACGTGGCTTCTGCGACTGCGAACGCGACCCTGTCTGCTGCTCAGGGCGCCGTGACTGCTGCACAGGTGAGGAGTGCTGTGCCATGCTTCTGTGCCAAGTGATGTACCATGCTGCTGTTCTTCAAAACCTCTAGTTCATCTATAACACTAAGGAAGTTCCTTCAAACAAAAAAAAGATAATGTGTGCATATGATGCAGAAAGTGGGCACCCATGTGAATGGTTTTCTGGACTCTGCAGGAGAAGAACTAATTTTTGGATTTTTCCTGCAGGCAACCGTCGACGGCGCGCTCAGCGCAGTGCAAGACGCACTCAACGCCATCAGCAACGGCCTTCAGCGCATAGCAGACCCAAACTGGTTCCAGATCAACGCGTTTTCTCTCGGCTTTGACATCTCCAAGAGCCCATTCCGCTTCGTTGTGAGCGCCAGCATCAACATCAAACTCGGCACCGCCACTCACAACCTATCGATCAGCGTCGACGTCTCCAGCCCTCTGAACGTCATCAGGAACTACATCAAGGATCTGGCAATCAGGGCCATCAAAGCCCTCTTCCCTGCTGCGGCAGGGATACTGCCGTAGCAAGGAAAGCAGTTGACAGCTGCAAAGCTCTGCTGCTGGCAACTGGCCCTGTAGAGATCTCCATGAAACTGGATTCGGAGAAGCTCATCAGGTCTGAGGAAGGGGGGGAATGTGACCCTGTTTTGGGGTGGATCGGGAGAGGAGGATTGGGGAGGGGAGAGGACTGCTGGGGGGGGGGGGGGGGGGGGGGGGGGGNGGGGGGTTCATGTTGGAACAATGTGGGATATAGGAAGAAAGGGTTGTGGGTGGGAGAGGGGACAGGGAGACAGCATCTTCGGAGGGCCGCGCACTTCGCCATGCATAGGACGTGAAGAGGGCCAAGTACCACCCGGCTTTCATCCATCGCCCAGGCTGGGCCCCGCAGCCCCTTGCCTGGGAGACACTTGGGGATCTGGGGCCAGCAGCTTAGGACCTCCTGCGTTGTTTTTCCCAGTTGTGCCTTCACCGTGGGCGTGAGGGGGCTTCTCAGGAGGACTTGGCAGGTTGGGCAGGTCGTTCAATTTCTTGTTTTGCGCAGCGCCTTTCGTTGGCAGGCATTCGGCGTGGGTGTGCGCTTTTCTTGAGGCATGTGTCGCTCACTGGTGACCAGATGGCGTCTTCCAGCAACATCTCTGTGGGGTCATGCCTGCTCCCTGGCTCCGGGGCCGTGTGGCACTTTCTGACCTGTGTTATGTCGAGCCCGTGGATGCATGGGTGTAGCGGTCCCGACTGCACGGCCGTGCCCGAGAACCATTTGTTTTCTGTGGATGTGGCTTGTACCATATCTTGTTTGCGGTGGTGCGCAGGACGTTGGCATCCTCCCCACCATTGCTTTGAAAGCAAGATCCCCCCCCCCCCCCCCCCCCCCCAAAAGGTGTGGGCGGGAGGGGGATCATGTTGAAAAGTGTGGGATACATGATGAAAGGGGTGTGGGCCGATGATGGAAAGTGTGCATTGAGCGGAATTGCTTCACGGAGCCAGCCACTCTTACTGTGGAAGCTTTGGTTTTCCACAGGAGGCAGGAGGCGGTGTATCATGCATTTCTCTTTTCTTACATTGTGCATTTCTTGTTTCTTACATCGTGCATTTCTTGTGGCCTCAGCTTGGTACAAGTTCATCATCATGCTAAAATCTGATGCATTTCAGCTCTCACCAGGTGAAAATTCCTGGATCACCGATCCAGTTTAGAGCTCTAAATGGATCCGTGGAGGATCACTGTATCAATGAGGCTGAAGCTGAGAGCAAGTCTTTGGATATCTAGCCAGTTGCTCACTCCTCAGTTGCTCCTCAGTCATTTTCTTGTTTCAGCTGCAATTCTGGTCTTCAACTCGGCCTTCCCAACTCTGAACTGGGCAGCCTGCACTTCTTGAACTCTCACTCTTGAGTCTCACACAAATGTTTCCCACGTGTGTGGTGAAGTGGCAGATATAGTCCATGGCCCAGAGTAGAGCAGTTCTGAGTCGTAGTCTGTGTCCTTGGGGGAAGTAGCAAGACGGGCTGGAAACTAAGATTCAAGCTCCCCGTTTCTGCCAAGTGGTGTCAAGGAGTTAGAATTCTTGTGTGTGAAAGAAGCGACAGTCAACAACAAGAACCGAGAGTCACAAGCAAGCGATTTGATAGCATCCGGTCGACCGGGCCACCCACGTGAATGGCTCGACGTGGGGCCCAGCTGCCACTCGGGGTCGAACCGAACCGGTCGGCAGAATGCCGCCGTGGTTTTCTCACACTCCGGTATAACCCAGAGTGTGGCCCCGTAGGATCAGCACCCGGGTGCTCAACACAAACAACCCTATCTAGGCATGTATTTCATAAAGAGAACCACATCGACCACGAGCGTATCTGGATGCATGTCTCTCCAAGTGTGACTATCCAATGTCAGCTAAGCAAACGCGAATCACATCATGCTGAAACCAGCAATTCTGCTCTCAGGCACAAGTGGACATGATGTAGCTTGCGCCAACCTTGCACTCGGCTGAGACGTCGTGGATACATGGTCCATCTCGTGTGCGCCTCGAGCTTCATGTCAGTTTAGTCACCTGCAGTGATGGTGTGTGCATATGTGTGGAGTCAAGAGGTTACTTACATGTCTTACAGTCACCACCAACACATGGCCTAGAGTAGAGCAGTTCTAAGTTTGAGTTGCAGTCTGTGTCTTTGAAGGAAGTGATAAGACAGGGGGTTCAGTCCAGCAGTTGGCTTGAAGCTAAGATTCAAGCTCTCCGTTTCTGCGAGGAGAGAACCAGGCGTTAGCCGCTTGGCTGACTCAAGCTCAAGCAGTGAGGGAGAGGTCTTTTTCAGGGAGGAGAGAGGAGCAAGTTCAAAATTTAGACATTACAAATGGAATCGAGCATCGGCCCAACGTGCTCATTTCTTTATTTTTTTAACAACAGCAGCCACAGCAACGCAACCACTATGGAAGAATTGATCAGGCAAAAGCCAAAACTCGCCTGACAGATGGTACGCCGCTCAGACAACCATTGCACACGGCCCTGAGAAAATGCAAGATCCAGCCCATGAGACAAAATGGGTCAGCCCACAGCATGGCACATCTCATGTCCATAGACCAGTCTGGTGAAGCCAACGGCAAGCATTCCTTGATACAGCTTACATGAATCAGTGTCGCCAGTAAGCTACTTCAACACAAGGTAAGCTTGAGTGAGGGAGCCTGCAACAAGCTTGGACACCAACTAACAAGCCCACAATTCAAAGAACCATGTACCGTTAGTAATGCTAACCCCAAATCATCCACACTCAACCAGCCATCCATTGCCGCCTAGTGCCCCCTGTTGGTTCATGTGCCAAAGACACGATGTGTCCTTTGGCCTCGCTGCACACCCACTGCACTGGCGCAGGTGACTGATGCTCGAGGGACATCGGTGCTAACGCCGTAGCTCAAGTGGTGGTGACTCGTGGGCGTGCAGAGAAGACAATCCAGATCCACTCGCAGGATCGAGATTTGCCCCTACCACAGGCTCTCACAACATTGATTATTGATGACACTAGGGTTCCTAGTGGCACTTGCTTGGGTGGGGGACGATCATGGCCGGGTTTTTCTCGCGGCCTGGACTTGGGTTTCCTTGCTGACAGGTTAATGCATGCAGCAAGTCCAAGCTTGAGCCTCTCTTGGCAGGGGTGAGAGCGAGGATGGGCCCGCTGTTCGCCCGCTCGTCATCCCATTATGCTCAAAGCCCTGGATCACCTTTGTCCCGTGTAACTCTTTTTCTTTGACTTGCACGTTTCTTCGCTCAAAAACCTGACACTAGCTTTCATGGCGTTCTCGCCCCAAGCTCCTCGCATACTACTGTACTTTCCTCACTTCACCTCTTGCTAGCCGTCTCTATCCTCTGGTATCAGAGCGGAGTGAGGGAGGGAGGGAGCCTCCTCTTGGCTCACCCTCGCGATTCTTGGCGGCACCCCTCCCGCTGCCATCTACGCTTCCGCCGGCACTCTAGCTTACCATCGGCAGTTCTAGCCACAGCCACAGTTAGGGCCGAGCTCGGGCTGCTGCCTCTATGCACAGGTATACTCATCCACCTGCTTCAGCGACTACTCTTGCTGCTGATCATGTACGAGCAGCCACAGCAGCTCCTTCATCAATAGCAGCTGCAGCCGCGGCCAGATCCGCAGCGGCAACCACAACACTGAAATCAAGTGCTATAGCAGCAACACCACCTGCTGTGGCTGCGACAACCAAGGCAGCCGCAACTCTCATAGGAGCGGGGTTGACTACATTTGACCAACCCGCTGTTGCTCACGTTACGGCCGCATTGGCAATCTTGCCATCGGCACTTGAAGGTGTCCTGTGGGCACCAATCTGCAGCGCCAACCGCAAGGCAGCTGCCACTACGATAGTAGCAGCCACCGCCATGCCGGCAACAGCGCCTGCAACCGTAGCCACTCCAATCGCAACAGGAAGAGCAACAACAGAGGAGACTGCAGTGGCAAATGCGCTCACGTCATCGTCCCCAGCTGCAACAGCAGTAGGTGCAGACCCAGTTGCAGGAACAGGAGCACCGGGAGCAGTAGTAGCAGTAGCAGCGGCAGCACGAGCAGCAGCAGCAGCGACAGGAGCGACAAAAGCAACAGCAGCAGCAGCGGCTGCAACAACAGCAAAGCAGAGCAACAACAGAGGTGGTACTGTAGCAACACTTCCAAGTGCTATAGCATGAGCAGCAGCAGCCATAGCTACAACCATACCCCACGGCCAGGGCTGTCACAGCAGCAAGCCTAAATGCCGGCCGGCAACACCGCCATCTACACCGCGGCAGCAGCTGCATCATCCACGACTGCAGCTAGCGTTGGCATTCGCAAGCAACGGATCAGCTTCTCCCGTGCAGTGGGGTCAGTGAGAGTCATGCCACTCTTGAGCACGACAACAGCGGTAGCGTCCACCACCGTCTCGCACACACCATTGTAGTGGTGCGAGGTTCCAAGCTGGCTTCCTCGGAGCTGCCGGGTGCGGCATCTCTTGCTATGCACCACGTGGAGTAGCCGGTGCACCAGTCCAGTCACCAGAGAGACGACGTGCACGCGGCCGAGGACGCCCCATCTTTGTCGTGGGTTGCACCACAAATCCCGGTAAGCCCCAGTCACCCTACTTCCTCTGGGGGGGTCAAGCCGTCGCACAGAACCGCTCCCTTGTCTTTGTACTCCATTGTGCATCACGACACAGTAGAGCTTGCACATAATCTCACGCGAGCCGCTTGCACCATGATAGACACCGTCGCTGCAGCTGCTTCCACATTTGCCGCAGCAGCCCACACAGCACGCGTCCTTGCCTCAATGTCCGTGGGACGTGCTGCAGAGTCATACATTGAGGCCGTTGTAGTGATTGGACCCATAGGTGTGGCAGCGACAGATACTGGGACGATGTTAGCCGTAACCGCAGCTGTTGTAGCTTCCTCGATAGCTTCTACAACCTCTGTTGTGTCTACAGCCGCTTGAGCCATCCGCAACTCCACAACTGTTGTCGTTGCATCTGTTGCATCTGCACCCTCCGACTGATGATGTTGGCACCTACAATGCTGACCCTACTGCCCAGTACCCTGCTCACCCCATCGGTACATACGCCATGTTGCGTCATCGTACCACCATCATTGGCCAAGCCACTCACAGCTCACTTACGATCCTCATGCGTGCTGATGAGACCGCTGATGTCTATTGGGCTCACGGTCTCAAGCTCCTTCGTGAGCTTGACGATGCAACACTTGGCCAGCTCTCCGCCGTTCTGACCATGGTCAACGGCCTCATTCCTGAGCTGTCCGATCTCCTTCACGACGTCAAGGCTGATGAGCTGCAACGCGTCGCCTCACAGCCGGTCCCACCCAGGTCGCCGCCTGGAGTTGGTGCTCTCTGGGACTTTACATCTGAGTGCCTTGCTGCCTGGTGGACGAGTCTTTAGAAAAAACACCTCAATTGTTCTTCTGTCATGGGTCTTGCTGCGCTCACCACTGCGGTTGCACCCTCTTGCTCTTCAGCTCCATCTTCCCCCGCCTCCGCCGCCTCTTCCTTGTCCTCTCCTGTATCTGCCCTCGCTTCACAAGGTCGTGGCAAGGGCAAGGGGAAGGGCAAGGGCAAGGGCAAGGACAAGGATGCTGCCGCTTCCTCGCGGGTTCAGGGCGCTGTCGTATGTTGGAACTGTGGCTCTACTGAGCACTTTTCTCATACTTGCTGTACTCCTCTAGATGACCTCCGCCTTGCCCGGACCATGCGCGCTCACAGGGCTCGCACCTCCACCTCCTCCTCTGCACCCTCCCCATCTGGCTCCGGTGGCCCATCGCGCTCCTCCGCCCCCACCTCCAGCTCAGGTTCTCGCCGCCTCTGGCTTGCCTTACCTTCCGCCGCCTGGCTCCTACTGCTAGGGCTGGCCACCTCCTTATGGGGTCCCTGCATATTCTGGCCCCCCGTCTTCTACCTACACAGCTCCACCGTGGTTCTCGCCTTCCTCTGGCGCATTTACACCAGCTCCGCCGGCGTCTGTGGATGGTGATTGTGATGATCGGGAGCACCACCTTGAGCAGCCCCCCCTTCAGCTTTTCCGCCTTCACGATCAGGGAGGTGAGGGTGTTGCACCGCTGGCCAGAGGTCCTGTGTGTCAGACTGACAGTGTCCTCCGTGGGGATCCTTCTGGTCACGTTCTGGGTGCCTTGTGTGAGTCTTTCCTGTGGATTGAGAGTTGGCAATCTGACTTCCTTCCTAATTGTCTCCCCCTTTGTACCTTGTCTCCGTCCTCCGTTGGCACTATCGCCATGTCCAGTGTGCTGCCCTCTGTGCATGTGTCCAGTGGCCTCTGGGTTCTTGACTTTGGGGCGTCCCACCACATGACGTCTGTGTGGTCCTTGTTCATCTCGTCAGGTCCCGTCGGTTCTGTCCGCTTTGTTTGTATTGGGTCTGGTCAGTTCCTGCCGGTTAAGGGTGTGGGCGTCGTGCGCTTTATTGGACCCAGTGGTGCCCTGTACCTGCTTGATATTCTGTATGTGCCTTCATTGGAGCTCAGCCGGCTATCTCTTCCGTCCCTGGATGATCAAGGTATGGACGTCACTGCTGGCCGTGGTGTTGACACTCTTTCTCTTCGTTCCTCCCAACATGCTGTTCTCTATGGCATAAAGTGCAGCAAACTCTATCGTGTTCCCTTGCATGCCCCCTCCGCTCCAGCCGTCAGTGTTGCCCTTGCTTACGTTGCACCCTCTCTCACTCATGACCTCGTCCGTCTCTTGCATCCTCGCCTTGGTCATTTCCACACTGATGCCATGCATAGCATGCTTTGTCTCCAGCTTGCTCTCAGCCTCTTGCCCTCTAGCATCCCTGCCCCTTGCCCTGTTGATTGTCTTGAATGTGTGCAAGGGAAGATGAATCACTCTCCTTTCTCTCCTTCTAAGTCTCACTCTACCCATCCCCTTGATCATGTTCATGCGGATGTCATGGGGCCTCTGCCTCATGACCTCCTTGGTGACGTGGGTCGCTACATCTTATGTCTTACCGATGACTTTTCTTGCTTTCACTAGGTGTTCACACTCCGTCAGAAGAGCGATGTTTGTTCCGTCCTTAAGTCATGTCTTGTTCAGGCTGAGTATGCCTATCAGCGCTCGTTACACATCTTCCGCAACGACCTTAGTCCCACCGCTCGTCTCCTCGAGTCTCGTGGGGTGTGTCTGGAGACATCCACTTCATACACACCTCAACAGAATGGTGTCTCTGAGCGTTGGAACCGGACGCATGCCGAAAGTGTCCGCACGCTCCTTTCTGAGTCTGGTCTGCTGCCACTTTTTGCCTTCGAAGCTATGTGCTACATGACGTGGGTATGGAACCGCGTTTCCCACGGCACCCTCACCCGCACAGTCACCCCGTTTGAGCGCTGGCATGGTCATCGAGCCGACCTTCGTCTGGCTCGGGTCTGGGCTAGTATCGCTTCTGTCTGGCTGCCAGAGGATCTCCGTGATGGGAAACTATCCCGTCGCGGTCGATTGTGCCCCTTTCTTAGGGTGTCCGCGTAGTCCAAAGCCTGGGGTTTCTGGGACCCTGTCGGCCAACGTGTCGTCGAGTCTCACGACACTTTGTTTTTTGAGTTGGTCTTCCTTCGGGATTTTGGTCGCTTGTCCCCAGAATCCTCCCTCCTGCCCCTCTCTTGACTGAAGGGGGATGTCGGTCTTGCCGCTCCGGTAGTCCCTATTATTGCACCGCAACTCTCACCCTTGTTGGAGTCCTCGTCGTCCGGGCCTGTCCCTACCCTCTTTGCGTCCTCTTCCCATGATGAGGCCAGTTCCTCTGATGTACTGTCCTCTCTGGTCGCTGACTCTCCCGAGTCTGCTCCGTCTCCCGATGTGTCGTCCAGCCCGGTCACACCTTCGGTTGCCACTTCACCCACGGCCTCTCCCGTTCGGGCGTCTGACCCGCCTTCGCATCCTCTGCCACCTGAGCGCAAAGCCATCAATGTACGTTGGGTCTTTCGGCGCAAGTACAAGCCCAACGGTGCACTCGACAAGTACAAGGCGCGCCTCACGGCTAAGGGGTTTTCCAAGGTCCCATGCGTCGACTTTGGCGAGACGTTTACTCCAGTCGGGCGATACACCACAGCTAGAGCAATGTTGAGTCATGTGGCCCACTTTGACTATAAGCTAGAGCAGATGGATGTGAACAATGTGTTCCTCCACAAACAGTTGGATGAGGAGATTTACATGGTCCAACCACTTGGCTTCTCCGATGGCACGAACCGATTCTGGCGACTGCAGAAGGCCCTCTATGCCTCGGTGCTGGAACCAAGAAATCACCTCTACACTTGAAAAGGGAGGCTACCGACATAGTACGGTGGATCCTTCTCTCTTTGTCACTCCACCCTCTGTCCCCTTCATGACCGTTCTTGTCTACGTGAATTATCTGCTGATCGCATCACCCAACCAAGCTGTAGTCAAGTCTGTGAAGACGCTCTTGCAGTCAATGTACAACATGAAAGACTTAGGGCCAGCCCACGTCTTCTTGGGCATGGAGCTTGAACGCGACTGTTCTTGTCGCACGTTTCATGTCCACCAGGCTGCATACTTTTATAGCCTGATGGAGCGCTTCGCCTCCCTGCTTGAGTCCACTCCCACAGCGTCGACACCCATGACCCCAGCTGGGCAAGGGCTGCTGAAGACATTGAAAGTGTCTAAGTTGGGGGAGGCAGTCAACGTGACAGATTACCTTCGCATCATTGGGTCACTGATGTATGTGGCTACGACCACTAGGCAGATGTCGCCTTCTCCGTGAACTTCCTTGCTCAGTTCTCACAGAGTCCTCGCACACGACACATGGAGGCTACACTGCGTGTTATCAGGCATGCTCTTTCCATTGCTCGCACCAGCCTGTGCTATCGAGCACAACCGTCAGTTGTCGTGGATGGGTACACAGACAGCGACTGGGCACATGACACGGATGCTCGCAGTCGTAGAGGTAACATCTTCCTCGTTGGAGGGACCACCGTTTCATGGAAGAGTGGTAAGCAGGATTGCGTGGCACACAGCTCCAGTGAGGCTGAGTATGTTACACAAGGTGCAAGCACCTAGGAGTGTGTGGCTGTGCTGCTTGCTTCAACAACTTCGCGTCCCCATCTGTAGCATCACGTTGCACTGTGACAACCAGAGCACAAAGGCCATTGCCAAGCACGATGGCATGCATCACACACGCACAAAACACATAAATGTTGAGCATCATTTTCTGCTTTAGCGCATTCCTGCAAGTGATGTCCAGATTGTCTGGGTTGACACACGACAACAGAGAGCTGACTTCCTCATGAAGGAACTTAGCATCAACGTTTTCAAGGCAGTTGTGCACGATGTTGGGTTGTTGTGTCCATGTGGTGATCGTGGGTGAATAGTTGTCCCCTGTGTTTGTAGAGTCGCATGTCACGCCTTGTGACGCTCGTGTTTCCTTGTCAGTTTGTGTTGTGTGCATCGGCTGTGGGTCATGGGAGAGTGTTGGTTTATGTGCCACAGACACGATGTGACCTCTAGCCTTGTTGCACACCCACTGCACTAACGCAGGTGACTGATGCTCAAGGGACATCGGCGCTGACGTGGTAGCTCAAGTGGTGGTGACCCATGGGCGTGTAGAGAAGACAATCCAGAGCCACTAACAGGATCGATGTTTGCCCCTACCACATGCTCTCACTACATTAATTCTTGANGTGTGCATCGGCTGTGGGTCATGGGGGAGTGTTGGTTTATGTGCCACAGACACGATGTGACCTCTAGCCTTGTTGCACACCCACTGCACTAACGCAGGTGACTGATGCTCAAGGGACATCGGCGCTGACGTGGTAGCTCAAGTGGTGGTGACTCATGGGCGTGTAGAGAAGACAATCCAGAGCCACTAACAGGATCGATGTTTGCCCCTACCACATGCTCTCACTACATTAATTCTTGATGACACTAGGGTTCCTAGTGGCACTTGCTTAGATGGGGGGCAATTGTGGCCGGGTTATTCTCGCGGCCTGGAATTGGGTTTCCTTGCTGACAGGTTAATGCGTGCAGCAAGTCCAGGCTCGAGCCTCGCTTGGCAGGGGTGAGAGCAAGGATGGGCCCGCTGTTTGCCCGCTCTTCACCCCACCATCCCCTCGAAGCCCTCAATCACCTCTGTCCTGTGTAACTCTTTTTCTTTGACTTGCACGTTTCTTTGCTAAAAAACCTGACACACTAGCTTTCACGGTGTTCTCGTCCCAAGCTCCTTGCATTCTACTCTACTTCTCTCGCTTCACCTCTTGCTAGGCGTCTCTATTATCACACCCACACCCCTCTGAAGAGCACCCACTTTTGTGCAAAAACACCCAAATCCCCCAAATTGTAGGCTCCTTGTACACAAAACCCCCCTTAGACGCATCCGTGTTGGATTAATGTCAATATCACATGGTGACCTCTGGCCTCCTTGCACACTCACATCAGTGGTGCAAGTGACTGACCTGAGAGAGACGACTCCACCAGTTGGTTTGTCGTGACCAGATGCTCGGAAGACAAGACATGGGATAGCTCAAGTGGCAACAGAGCTTAGCCAGCCTCACATGCATTTCTCACATGCATTCATGCACATTTTCCATGAGCATAACCAGGTTTGCCCTCTAGCCAAACAACTTTCTGGCCAGTGACCTATTTGAGGGGTCAAATTTATTCCGTGGGCAGGTGGGGGTCGAATCCACCATCTTCGAGGTTAGGGAGCGAGATCGAGCCCGCTGCTCATTCACTCGCTCCCACCTGCTCGTAATACCCCTGTGTCGTGGTACTCGCTATTTCTTTCAATCCGTTTTTCTCTCCTAAGTCCTGCTGCACTAATCCATGGTACATGGCTTACTCTTGTGTGCCACATGTCATGCTCTTACTACAGTCTGCTCACTATTTTAGAGTGCTCACTGGTATCAGAGCGAGTGCGTAGGAGACGGACGACGGATCGACCCGCCGACCACGGTTCCTTAGCCTACTGCGCGACGTCCTCTCCTGGCGTCTCGCACCCACCCCGCTGCTGCTTGTGGCCCTTAGAGGAGAGATCATCCTCCTTCTCTCCACCCAGCCTCTCTCTCCCCCCTCTACGTTCGCCTCCTTTTTGTCGGCCGAGGGTAGAGACATCGTCAATCTTGGCGTCGATCCACCTTATGGCAGAACTTCTGTATGAGGGAGTCATTTCCTTATCCGCCGCCCTTCTCTCCATGCCACCAACCACTCTAGTGGGAATGGCACCCGTAGTATGCGGGACTCTCCCGCCTTAGTGCGCCTCTAGAACTACACTATGGTGTAGTGGCTGGCGGCCACTATACCACTCATCACCGCATCACTCACAACAGTAATAGCAGCAGAAGCAGCAGCAGCAGCAGTAGCAGCAGCAAAAGGAGGAAAAGGAGCAGCGACACCAGTAGTAGCGGTAGCAGCACCAACAATGAAACCAGCAGAAGCAACATCAACTGCAGTAGCAGAAGGAGGAAAAGGAGCAGCGACAACAGCAGCAGCAATGGCAGCAGCAGCAACTGCAACAGTGGCAACTACACCTACACCAGAGAAGCTGCACAAACAACGTGATGGTAGCAGCAAGTGGCCAGCTTTAGTCCCACTCCTCTCGACGACCCTCTCCATAGACTGCACTCATAGTCGTTTCTACACCACTGTCTTGGTGGTGACCTCCGCCACGCTGACACACTGGGAGGCTGCCAACACTACTCCCCTTGGTGGCTACTCCGGGGAGGGCTCAACGCAGCAACGCCACCGTGACGTGGCTTCTGCCGAGAAAACCTCCACCTCTGCATCACATCCAGCACACCGGATTCTGTGAAGTCCTCTTGCTTCCCATTCTCCTCTAGGGTCCAACAACAACACGTTAGCGTCGGGGTAGACACCGCAGGTGCTCTCGTGTCCTCTGTCCTAGGTCACGATGTTGTTGACGTAGCAATCAGGACTATACGCACAACATCCACGGTGATAGACAGTGCAAAAGCAGGTGTCGCCACACTTGCTGCCACTGCCCGAGCTTCTTCCGCCTATGCCTTGACCTAGGCAGGTTGCTCAGCTGAGTCGTACACCAAAGTTGCGGTTATGGCTGGTTTAGTAGCTACTGCAGCTGCAGATATCTTTACTCAGGTTGCTACAACTGCCTCTGTTATTGCCTCTGTGAATGCCTCTGCTGCATCCACCGTGTTTGCGGCCGCTTCCTCCATTCGTACCTCCACCTTAAGTGCTTTCACAACTCCTTCATCTGCACCATTGGCCGTCACCTACATCGCCACAGCGGCCATCTCCCTCATTGCAGCAGTCACCACCCAGGGGGCGGTCCTCACCACCGAAGCTCTTGCTCTGGTGATTCTTGTCGTGTCCACTGTCTCTATTGTCTCATCTCTAGTAGCCGCTGCTGTTCCACCACTCCTTGACTTCTTGTGCACACCCTCACCTCCTTCTTTCCTATGAGGGTTCTCGGCTTGGTTTCCCTCTGCTGTTGCTCTGCCTCTTTTCTTTATTCTCTTGCGGGGTCTTTTCTATTTGTCTGACTGGGGTTGTACTGTCTTGCAGCACACATTCTTTGTGCCTTGGGCATGTCCATTTTTTCCACACCCACTGGGGCGGGGGAAAGTCTGCCGAAATCTGTTAGGCAAAACCTCATTGTCGTCACCATGCTGGGTGACGATGAGTCAGTCATAGCTGACTTGCAGAGTCAGCTGAACCTTACTCTCAAGGCTCAGTGTGAGGCTGAAGATCGTCTCAAGCTTGCCAATGAAAACCGCGCTGCCTTTGCTGATGAGGCTGCAGCTATTGTCCTTAAGCGCCTCCCTGTTGCGTCAGTCCCAGCCGCTGCTCAAAGTGTTCGCACTAGTGCTGATGCTTCCTCTACTCCCTCTTCTTCTAGCACTGCTGCCAAGAACACTGTTGTCATGTCTTCTGTTACCAACCCCACTGCTGTCGTGCGCCAACATGATTTCTTCTTGCAACCTCCCAAACTGTCCACTGGGCTCGCATTCTCCTCCGGGGAAACCCGCTTCAGTGCCTGGGTTGAGGGAGAGAATTTGTGGGAGAACTGTTTACCTCCTGTCCCTCCTTTCACACCTGTTTCCGCTGAGTCCGTCCGCGCTGTCCGTGCCCTCATTGCTACTGCACCTGAGACGCTTGTCGATGATGTCGGCACCTATAACACAGACCCTGCCGTCCAACATCTAGCTGACCCCGTCGGTGCATATACCATGTTTCGCCGTCACACAACCGTCACTGGTCAGGTAGCTCAGAGTACACTCACCGTGTAGTTCAACACACTCCTGATGTGTGCAAACAAATCAGCTGACGCCTACTAATTGCGAGGGCTCAAACTCCTTCGTGAGCTTGGCAAACCCGCGCCAAGCCAGATGTCCGTTGTGCACACCATGGTCAACGGGTTGATCCCCGAGCTGTCCGACCTTCTCCACGGCGTCAATTCTGAGGAGTTGAAGCATCTCGCGTCCCAAGTCATTCCTCCAAAGTCCCCGCCGAGCGTTGATGCCCTCCGGAACTTTGTTGCTGAGAGGCTCGAAGCCTAGTGGACTAGCCTCAAAAACAAAAGCATTCATCGCACTGCAGTCGCTGGAGTTGCCACCTTCACCACCTCTTCCTCCTCCTCCTCGTCCTCCTCTGCTACTCCCACCTCCTCCACATCCTCTTCTTCTTTGACCTCTACAGCCTCCGCCCTCGCCTCCTGGGGTCGTGGACGTGGACGTGGTCGTGGGAAAGGCAAGGGGAAGGGCAAAGATACTGCACCATCCCGTGTCCCTGGTGAGGTTGTGTGCCGGACTGAAGTTCGTCCGAGCATTTTGCTTGTATGTGCCATGCACCCTCTGACGACCTGTGCCTGGCCCGTGCCATATGTTCGTGTTGAAATAGTGTGCACCTTGTCCACTGCCTAGCTGGCTAGCTACACATACAGACAAGGCATGCACTGCTCTATGGAGTATGTCCCCTTGGTCTGTTCTGAGATGGGCCAGGAATGCACTGCCCACAATGGGTATGTCCCCGTGGCTCATCATAGGAACCATACCTTTTTGGCTTGGTTGATTAGGCACCGGAGTCTCAAACCAGAGGTCGCGGGTTCAAACCCCGCGACGGCTGCAATTTTCTTTGTGGCCAAAACTGGGACAGGAAGCTTCTAGGAAGCTTACTAGAGCCTGCCTTGAGGATGACACTTGGCGGTCTAAGGACGCGCCAAGTAGGAATGTAGGATGAGGTTGGCTCCAGTGGAGCCACTACAAGCAGAAGCTTTAGCAAAGCTCTGCAAGTATAAAAGCTTGTACCTTGCATGCATCCATTTACAGTTCTTGCCTTTGAGACTCCTCACAGAGTGTCCAACCAAAAGTAGACACTAAAGACCAACATGCGGACTTCGTGAGGTTGCAAACCAAACGAACCTAAAGTGTGGATCCCTCGTTCGAGGGTGATATGTTATCTTGGTTGCAATACCAAGAGCGGTTGGCGGCCTCCCATGTCGGGACCCGTTTTCTAGACCGTTGCTATCCGGCGCATTGACAGTGCGCACTGGGCACGCACCAACGGCTCGACTCCTTCCACCGCCGCCAACTCCAGCTCCAGCTCCAACTCCTCCTCTCGGCTCGCCAGGTCTACTCCACCACAAGTCTACTCCACTGCTTGTGTCTCTACAGCTCCTCCCTCTGCTCCATACCCGTGGGGCTGGCCGCCGCCCTATGGAGCACCCATCTATGCTAGGTCCCCTTCCCTGGCCTACGTCCCTCCTCCATGGTTCACCCCTCGCTCGGGATCATTTGCTCCATAATCCACATCATCCATCGACAACAAGCACCAGGTGAAGCAGTCTCTTCTCCAGCATCTCCACCTTTGCGATCAGGGAGGTGAGAGTGTGTCTTTGCTGGCCAAAGGTCTGCCTTTTCATACTGACGATGTTCTTTGTGGGTACCCCTCCAATGACGTCGTCGAGTTCCCACCCGCGTCTGTCCTGTGAGTTGAGCACTGGCGATCTGTCTTCTTTCCCTGTTGCCTCTCTGTCTGTGACTCGGCTCCACCCTTTGTCAGCACTGTTGCCACCTATAGCGTTCTTCCAAGTGTTCGTGTTTCTGGTGGTTTCTGGGTCCTAAAATCCAGAGCCACTTACCACATGACCTTTGTTCACTTTGCATTTGTCTCATCGCGCGTTGGTTCCGTCAGCATCGTTGCCACTAGTTTGGGTCAGCTGCTTCCTGTCCAGGGCTTTGGCGTTGTCTTTTTTTTGTCCCAATGGCATGCTATTTCTGCCCAACATGCTATACATGCCTTTGTTGGAACTCATCTTGTTGTCGGTGCCATCCCTCGATGATCAAGGCATGGATTTCTTAGCCAGCCAGGGTGTCGGTACTGTCTACATTCCTTCCAATGGTTGAGTCATTCTGCGGGGGGTTAAGTGTGACAAACTCTAACGTGTGCCTCTACTTGCTCCCTCTTCCCACTCTGTTGGCTCGTCTCTTGCTCATGTTGCACCATCCCTCTCTACCGCTGACATCCAGCTCTTGTATCATCATCTTGGCTATGTGCACAATGATGCTATCACCAGCATGCTCCGGCTTCAACCCACTCTTGGGTTGTCTCCGACCACCTTCCCATTGCCCTGTCCCTTAGGTTGTCTGCACTATGCACAAGGAAAAATGCATCACTCTCCCTGTGCATCCTCTGACTCCCGGTCCTCCCAACCCCTTGATCTTGTTCATGCTGATATCATGGGTCCTCTTCCCCATAAATGTCTTGGGGGTGCTAGGCGTTATGTTCGGTGTATCACTGATGATTTTCCTGCTTTTGCTAGGTCTTCTCTCTTTAGTAGAAGAGTGACGTCCCTGCCGTCATTGAGTCCTAGCTCCGGCAAGTTGAATGCTCTTGTTAGCGCTCCCTGCGTGTCTTCCGTAGTGACCACGGCGGTGAGTTCCTTGGTCCAATTGCCCAGTTCCTTGAGTCTCATGGGGAGTGTTTGGAGACCTCGGCTCACTGCACACCCCAGTAAAATAGAGTCTCTGAACATTGGAATCGGACTCTTTCCGACGACATCCGTACCCTTCTGTCTGAGTCCAGTCTTCCTCCTCTGTTCGCCTGTACCGCCATGAGTTACATGACATGGGTCTGGAATCTTGTCTCACACGGGGCCCTCCCTCGCACAATCACACCTTCTCAGTATTGGTACACAACCTGTGCTGACCTCTGGCTTGCTCGCGTCTGGGGTAGCATTGCGTCCGTCTGTCTCCCTGAGGACCTTCATGATGGCAAACTCTCCCTGTGTGGTAGCCTCTGTCCCTTGTTGGGCATGTTTGTCCAATCCAAAGCCTGGCGCTTCTAGGACCAGGAGCACCAGCACGTCATTGAATCCCGCAACGTCCTCATGGAAAAGTTGGTGTTTCTCCGTGACCTCAGTCGTCACTCGTCGGCCTCCTCTCTGCTCCCGCTCTCTCGATTGCGGGGGGAAGTCAGGCCTGCCATTCCCGCTGTCTCTGCAGTCCCGGCTACTGTCCCTTCTCCGCAGCCTACACCCTTGGAGCAGCCTTCGTTGTCGAGCATTGTCACTCCTCCTTCTCCGTCCATGTTGTCCAGCTTGCTTGGAGCTACTACGTCTCTTGATGTGTCCTCCCCAGTTCCGCCTAAGTCAGCTTCTCCTGCACACTCTTCAGTGGCTCCATCCAGTCCGCTTTCCCCCGTGGCGCCCAATTGTTCTACCCCTGCCCTGCCGTCGCCTGGTGACCTTCTTGGCCCTGCTCCCATCGAATCCTTTGTTCGTGGCGGGCATCTCCCAGCACTCCCCACTTGCTCCTCCAGTGCCGCAGCTCCATACGTGCTTCCTGTCCAGTCCCACCAAGAGGAGCGTGTGCGGTTACCGACCAGCATGGACGCCCTGGGCCTGGCCATAGGGGTTTTCCATCCGAGCTCTGCCCTTGGGCAGACACTGCTCATGTTCAAGCACGAGGACGCTCTAGAAGCCACCATCCATAGCAGCATTGTTGAATTTCACGCAATAGTTGCTGCTTCAACCTCGTCGTCCGACCCGACTTTAGTTTGTTAGGCACAAACTGCACCTGACTCCCAGCAATGGGAGGTTGCCATGCGAGAAGAGCTTTGAGCTCTTGATGACCATGTCGTCTATGAGCTGGTCAATCTCCCACTTGGTTGCAAGGCCATCGATGCACGATAGGTCTTTAGGTGTAAGTACAAGCCAAATGGAGAGCTTGACAAGTACAAGGCACGTCTTACCGCCAAGGGGTTTCCTCAAGTCCCTATCGTTGACTTCGACGAGAATTTTTCCCCCGTCGGACGCTAGACCAATGCTTGCGCCCTTCTAATTCTTGTTGCTCACCATGAATGGGAGCTCAAGCAAATGGATGTGAACAACGCCTTTCTGACCGGTCAGCTGGATGAGGAGATTTACATGGTGCAACCTCTAGGGCTCTCAAATGGCACCAAGAGTGTGTGGAAACTGTGTAAGGCTCTCTCTGGCCTGAAGCAGTTGCCACGGTAATGGAACCAGGAGATCACCTCTACCCTAGAGAAGGGCGGATACAGTCTTAGCATAGTGGATCCTTCCCTCTTTTTCACTCCCGGCTCTGAGCCGTTTGTTGTTGTCCTCGTCTATGTGGACGATCTGCTCATTGCATGACCAAGTAGAAAGGCAGTGTCAACTGTGAATTCCCTACTGGAGTCCACATACAAGATGAAAGACTTGGGCCCAACTCGATTTTTTCTCGGCGTGGATCTTGAGCATGATGGTGCACGCTGAGTTCTTCACGTCCACCAGGCTGCATATGTCAGGAGCCTGGGGGGGCGTTTTGCCTTTCTCCTTGAGTCTGTCCCCTAGCATCCATGCCGATGATGCCCTCCGGGCAGAGGTTGTTGAAAACATTGGATGTGTCCAATCTGGGGGAGCCAGTGGATGTGACAGACTACCTGCGAGTCAAAGGGTCACTGATGTACTTGGCCACAACCAAACGAGCAGACGTCGCCTTTGCTGTGAACTTCCTTGCGCAGTTCTCACAGTGCCCACGGGTGCAGCACATGGAGGCCGTGCTGCGTGTTGTCAGATATGCACTCTTCACTACACGATTCAGTCTCTGTTACCGGGTACAGTCGTCAGTGGTTGTTGATGGTTACACTGATAATGGCTGGGTGCATGATACGGGCGCAAGCAAGCGCACCGGCTATGTCTTTCTCGTCGGTGAAACAGCCATCTCCTGGAAATGTGGTAAGCAGGAATGCGTCGTCCGCAGCTCCAGTGAGGTGGAATATGTCGACCTTGATGCAGGTACTTATGAGAGTGTTTGGTTGCATCATTTGCTTCAGCAACTGTGTGTGCCCATTTGTTGCATCACCTTGCGCTACGATAATCAAAGCACAAAAGATATCAATGAGAACGATGGCATGGATCACACTCGCAGGAAGAACATCAATGTGGAACATCATTTTGTATGTGAGCATTTTGCGATGTTCAGATTGTGTGGGTGGACACCCGCCAGCAACAAGCTGACTTCCTCACAAAGGCACTGAGCAGCAATGTCTTCAAGGAAGCAGCGCACGCTGTTGGGTTGTTGTGTCCTCATGATGCTCCTGGTTGTGTCATGCCAGTGCTTGTGTACAGTCTTGTGTTGTGTCACTTCTTGTGACGTTCGCACTGTGTCTGTGATTTTTGTTCTTATGCTTCTGCTATGGGTCATGGGGGAGTGTTGGATTTATGTCAATATCACATGGTGACCTCTGGCCTCGTTGCACACGCACATCACTGGTGCAGGTGACTGACCAGAGAGAGAGACGACTCCGCCAGTTGGTTCATCGTGACCAGATGCTTGGAAGACGAGACATGGCGTAGCTCAAGCGGCTATAGAGCTTAGCCAGCCTCACATGCATTTCTCACATGCATTCATGCACGTTTTCCATGAGCATAACCAGGTTTGCCCTCTAGCCAGAAAACTTCTTGGCCAGTGACCTACTTGAGGGGTCAAGTTTATTATGTGGGCAGGTGGGGGTCAAATCCACCAGCTTCAAGGGTAGCGAGCAAGATTGAGCTCGCTGCTCGCTCGCTCGCTCCCTCCTACTCATAACACCCCTGTGTCGTGTTACTCGTCACTTTTCAATCCATTTTTCTCTCCTAACTCCTGCCACACTAATCCATGGCGCATTGCCCACTCTTGTGTACCACGTGTCATGCTATTACCACATTCTTCTTGCTAGTTTAGACTGCTCACAATCCATGCTCAACTTGAAGCATTCAGGCCAGAACAACAGCACCTACTCTCCGCCAGAAGCATCAACACCTCCCAGGAAGAACACCCGGCCAGAAGCCTCGCGCACGTTTGGGAGCTGGTAGGTGTTTCCTTCATAGAACAACCCTTGTGTTTGCACAGCTTGCACGCATGCTTGCTGGACCGAAGGTGGAGGCAATAAACCTCCCTGTCGCTCATTCTCCAACCAACTCTCATGCTTTCAAACAGATCATTGCCTTCTCTCCACCATTCTCATAGTCGTCTATCATGTTACGTCCCTTACAACCTACACTCTCACATAGAATGTCGCTATCTAGTCTCTCTTGGTATCAGAGAAGCTGAGATACTACACCCTTGCATTCCACAATACAGCGGCATTATCTCTACTGGGCTGGGTTTGGCTGGGTGGAGGAAAAGATATCATGGCAACGTGGATGCCTCGAGCCTAGGGCTTGCACCACTATGTGGTGTGAGCCTGATGGCAGAACGCTGCCAAAATCTCTCAAGCAAGGTCCCTTGTTGTGGATGCCATCTTGGTGGTGACAACGTGCACGCACAAGCCGCACTCTTAGGCATGGCAGCATGCACATGGTGGTAGCAGCTTTGGCGGTGACAGCATGCACTCTGTGGTAGCAGCTACCACAGTAGCAAGCATTGCGAATCTGCTGACGCAACAAACCAGGAGCGACATCAATCACAATAGCAGCAGCTGTTGTTGCACTCTTGAATGGTAGCAGCAGCATCAGCATTTTTCTTCCACAGCAGCACCATAATCATCAGCTACTATCATCAAAGCAACGGCGTTCCCTCTACAAGAAGCAAAGCAATAGCCACCGATATGCACAAGTAGCGGTTTCTATAGTTGCAATAGACTCAATCACGCACATCAGCCACAACAACATGTAGCAGCACAATCTTTGGCGGCTGGGCGGCATCCTGGAAGCAACTCACTGCCCATGCAGCAGAGAAAACCTCCGGTTACAAGGAGTTGGCTCGTCCATCGACGAGCTCATCAATCGATGAGCTCTTTGGCCATCAAGAAAGGGAAGGAAGAGAAAACCATAGCCCCGGTGAACCTGGGTCCACCCCTATCAATGCCTCACTGCTCTTCCTCCTTCATTCTTTTCCCTTTTACTCTATCTCAATCATCTCTACTCTCCTCAAATTCACTCTTTTTGAGACCCGGGTGCTAGGGTGGAGACAACTTGTCTCTGGTTTTGTGACCATGGAATGTGGGAATTTCTCTTGTGCCCTTAGGTAACTTTTGTTTTTTTCTTTTTCCCCTTTATCCTCCTCTGGTTGTATTTCACATTCTACCCCACTCGGTTGAGATCCAGTTGCTTGGAGATTTGTCCCGGCACCGTGGGAGACTATTCTCATGTTCTCTCATGACTCCATTCTTTCTCTCCTCTAAGCTATCCGTTCTTGCGAGCATGGCATCGTTGACGATGCCTCCACTCGGGGTTGCATGGAAGCCATCCTACTGGGTCTCATCATTCTACGGGCCACCGTCACCGTTCTTCATAGCTCCTTCACGGACTCATGCACCTGCTCTCCACGCATTCACTTCCGCTCTTTCCGCATCCATTTCGGGGTCTGGCACGTTGGACATGAGGTCTTCCTCAGTCCTCTATGGGGACTCTTGCCCTTTCATTTTTAGATACCGCATTCTCCTCGTGGTACTTGACATTTACACCGATGGATCCCCACACAGGTTCTCCCTTTGCATATTGGCCTCATCAGCCCTGACCTCCAGATGTTCCCTGTGGTGTGATTTTGGCAGTTGGGTCGGAAGGTCACCATTGTGAATCAGATGGAGTCCTTTGGGAAGCATTGTTGGGTAGCCCAGTTGCTGATGGTGCATGGGATGAGGACTGGCATAATGTATTTTAACCCAATTGCTAATCAAGTTGCTCTGGGCACACACCATTCTCTACTGGTTTCACGAGCAGCATTGCTGCATGTCATGTCGCGTCACCTGTGCGCGTGTCACATGGATTCTAGATTATTGATTCTAGAGCCACTCATCACATGACGTCATCGTGTCTTGCATTCATGTTGTTGGGGCCTGATAGTAATGTTCAGTTTGTTTTCATTGGATACAGAAAGATGCTGGCATTTCGGGATGTTTTGTGTTTTTTGTTTTGTTGGCCTTGATGGCGATCTTTTTCTACCTAATGTGTTGCCCATGCCTGCACTCGAGGTATGTCTGCTCTCCTTCACTACCCTCGATAATCAGGGTATGTATTTCATTGCGTCTCATGACATTGGCACTATATCTCACCAGTACTCTGGGCACATTTTTCTTTCTGGTCTAAGGTGTGACTAAGTTTATCGTTTTCAATTGCATACACCCACTTCCATCGCCGATGCATCCGCTCCATGTCCATGTTGCTATCTCACTCTACCCTAAGCATACTCGACTACTGCATTGGTGCCTCTGTCATGAGCACACCGCCGCCATACACAAATCTCTTTCCCATCAGCCTGCCGCTGGCTTGGATGCCGCTACCTTCTCTGCAACCTCCACTGCTGATAGCTTGGAATGTGTGCAAAGCAAGATGCACCACGTCATGTTTCCAATGTTTGAGTCACACACCGATGAGCCACTCGTGCAAATACATGAGGACATGGGGGGACCGTTTTCGGTTGTATTTATCGATGGTGGTCCTTACGTCCTCTGCCTCACTGATGACTACTCTCGTTTCCGTTGGAATTACTCACTCTGCTCAAAGATTGAAATCAAGCCTATGATCGAGTCTTGGCTCATCAGAGCAGAATGTGCCCATCAGCGTAAGCTACATGTATTTTGGTTTGATCCTTTTGGTCAGTTCATTTGCCCAAATCTTCACTTTCTTCCATAACTTGGTGTCTGCTTTGAGTCCTTTTCTCAATATCTCCCATGAAAACACGGTGTCTGAAAATGCTTAAGACGCACCTTGGCTGCCGGTGTCCACACCATGCTGCTTGAGTCTGGTCTCTCTGAAGCCTCTCCTTTTGAATCCAGCAAGTACATACCATGGGTGTGAAATCAGATTCAACATTGTGCGCTTCCACACCATGTCAAACCAAATCGGCTTTGTTTGAATCGCCGAACTGACCTCCATCTTGCTTGTGTCTAGGAGAGCTTCACATGTATCTGGCTTCCCGAGGGACAACATGATGTAGAGCTCTAACATCACTGTCACATATGCCTGTTCCTTGGTATATCTCTACATGTACATATATATTTGGATGTACATGGACATGTACATGTACATGTACACACACATATACATGTACCTGCACATATACATATACATATACGTATACGTATACATATACATATACATATACATATACATATACATATACATATACATATACATATACATATACATATACATATACATATACATATACATATACATATACATGTACAT